>JAQQPU010002887.1:0-63510 GCA_029168905.1 Artemia sp. Kazakhstan ARC1039 | reverse complement strand
CAAGCAGCACCTCCCACCCAACTACCCCTCTTTTCACCAAATGCATCTGATTGAAATTGTGCGATGGCAATTTTGTTTAAAATAGTCCAAAGAAATATAAAAATGCTTCCAGTGTTGATACAACCCCAAAGAGCCCTAGGGCAAGGGCTTTAAGTTATGCCCTGAGGGTATATAAGGTTTTTACGGACTGAGTGGTCGTATTAAATTCATTTGGTCTCATTTGATTTTAAATTGTAACTTATAGTGCCCTTTTTAAGATCCAAAGTGATTTGAGAGACCCCAAGCCCATCATTTCCCATAACAAATATCCAAACAAAGTTTTGACACGCCAATTTTTTCAGCATTGTTGAAAATTTCAGTAATTATGCGTAGCAATAGTTGTAGTAGCATTAGTAGCAGTACGTAAATAGCACCTTTTTTTTCAACATCCCCTTCAACACACGATGAGATTTTTACTTGCATAGCGTGTTTCGATTTATTTCAATAAAATTACAAGATTGCCCAAAATTTTCATCTTAATACCCTTAGGTTTATTAGTTGTAGTATCAGTAAATGTAGTAGTAGCAGTAGGAGTTCAGTTAATATTTTAGTAGCAGTAGTAGTAGTAGCAGTAATACTAACAGTAGCAGTAGTTGTAGGAGTAGAAGCATTAGTATTATGATGCAGATATTGTCTTTTGGTTAGTTCAACATTCCCCACAACAAGCGTTGTAAGTTTTAATTTCACACACGAAACTGTTGCTAAGATATTGCTGATATGCCCTTTTGACAAACTGCATACGGATGGCAGGTTGGCATCCGTACAACAGAAATATCCTCTGAAAATGTCACTTTCATACCTTCATAGATTGTGGATTTTGAGCTAGCCAAAAGACACTGTTAATTATGCTTTTACGGTTTCTGTAACTAGCGACACTAATGGCATTAAGTTGAAACTTTTAGGGAACGTTTAGGAGGAGTTTCAATTAAACGAAAAACCTATATGAATGCAGGTGTTAAAATGGGCAATTATTAAGCACTATAGGGCATATAAGGACAAAGGCAGCGATGCTCTATCAAAGCTAATAGTATCACTGATCAAGGAGGCACACTCGTGCCTCTTTAAAGAGGCGACCCACCACAATGTTAAGCGATTTCCGGTCCTAGCGGTCGCAGAGAGACGGCGGTGATCGCATTTTGTAGCCTAAGCTCAAACTAAGAAACATGCAAAATTTCACCCCCCTCCGACTTTATCTTCATGGGGGAAAGTGGACCGGAAGTTTCAACCCTCCCACCACAGCCCCCCTTTAACGTTGTCCGATCGTCCGAGCTTTCCTAGGGCCTGGGAGCTTATCCTCAAAATTTCAGCTTAATCCGATCACTCCTTCCCTGTTTTCCAAAAACCAAATATAGCCACTTAATGTTCATCAATTTTTTTTTATCAGCCACGCCTACAGGCCACAGTTGGCAACTGATCCGGGTGAATGAGGACTCATTCGAACCGGAATTCGACCTATTAGGGCCTTTTGATATTTTCAGACCGAAAAAATTATCCCCCGAATTTATATTTACGAAAAACCTCGTTTTCCCATAAGAGCCCATGTTAATTTTTGAAATTTCTAAAAGCATAGTATTTCATTATCAAATTAGATCAAAATAATCCTCTTAACCTGACAAGACCGACTGCAAGCTTCCAAAAATTCCGGCTCTTTCCCAGAAGTTTTTTTTGTCGAAAAACGAAAATCTTACTTTGTATTTGCTTGCGTCGAAAATAGATTGCAGAGACTTTGACAAAAAAAAAAAACGTTGGGTTTTTTCTGTTGCCGAGCAAATAAAAATAACTAAACAAGAGTCTCTGATAGTACAGTGGTCACTATTCCTCTCTGTCATGCGGAAGACCCGGGTTCGATTCCCCGTCAGAGTAAATTTTTAATATATTGAATTTAAAGTAGTATCTCTTAAATTTAAAGTTTAAAAAAGAAACTCAGTTTCTTTTTTAAATCCAATCTATTAAATCCTTCGGCTCAACAGGCGTCTCCAGAAGAATATCACAGACGGCCTTCAGCTTACAAGTAAGTCTCCACTACTTTGATAACATGCCGTATACCCGCATGCTCGAAGAAAACTTGAAAAAAGAAAATCTTACTGTGCATTTGATTTGAGTATTCAGGAATTAAAAGCCTTAACACAAGAAACTTCAAAAGCGAAGGGTTTGGGGGGCGGTAGCCCCCCAACTTTAACTCCTGACACGATCAGCTAACAGTTAGTCAAGCAATAATAAGTAATAAACTGTACAAAAACGTGCAGAAATTATTTGAAAAAAACTACGTTTTCTAAAGACTTACAGAGGCTGAGTCATAAGTTCGAACCTTAAAACGTACAGGGATTAGGAGGTACAGTTGGGAGGGGGGGGCTGCCGCCCCCCAAACCCCCCGCTTTTGCAGCCTCTTTTGTTAAGGTTTTTTAAGCCCTGTAGCCTGCAATCAGTTGGTCGTACCAACACGAATGAAACTGTTTCAATGGCATTTTTTTTTAATCTTCAGAGAATTTGGCAATGACAACTCAGTCTGTTACAGTTATAACTACAAACTTGTCTCTGTGCCAGGTATAGTTATGTATTCAGTGTGATTATGTATGATGGAAAAATAGATGAACCTGAATCTACCTGAACCTAAACTGCTTGTTTATGCTGAGCCCTTCTTCTGTTCCCTGTTTTTTCTTTTCAAAATTGTTAAGTTCATCACATTATAGCTTGTTATCGGTTAGGGAAAAATCTCCTGTAAAAATCCAGCAAACAGGCTCAGTACTGTTTCTAATCAAAGAGATGCAATAGGATGTTCTTACGGTAAAAAATTCAAGCAGACTTCGTTCGTGTTGCAAAGCATTTCTTTGCAAGGGAAAAAGCGGGGATTGAGGGGGGCGGTAGACCCCCAAAATAAAAATCTTAACAAAAGAGGCTGCAAAAGTGGGGGGTTTGGGGGGCGGCAGCCCCCCAACTGTACCACCTAACCCATGTACGTTTTAAGGTTCGAACTTGTGACTCAGCCTCTTTAACTCTTTAGAAAACGTAGTTTTTTCAAATAATATTTTAAAGTAGCTAATTTGATTGAAAATTAAACTAAATGTTGCTTTAAAATTAAATCAAAGCACACTGTTTGTATACTGGTTGCCAATAAGACATTTCACCAATATACCAAGAACGACTGAGGGTATCAAGTTCAAATTTTCGGGGCTACTTCTATTACTACTTATGCTCTTAAACTTTTACTAAACCAAAAGAGTGTAAGTGTATCCAGGTTGCGATAAGAGCATAAATGTATTTTTTGGGAATGGTATTAACTTTTATTTATCAGGTCAACTAGAGGATGTATATGACTAAATTAAACACTACTATTTGTGTCATGATTTTCAAAAGAGTTTATGTTGTTAAAAATTGCTGAAAAAGTTTCTCCAGCATATAAACAGCAGGCCAAACAATACATTGTTAAAGGAAAACTTGAAAGATTCAAACTATTATTTTCTTAGTCCCTGAAAAACACTTTGTCAATATAAAACGAACATAAATTAATTTAAAAAACTTTTTCCACAAAATAAATTTTTCAAAAAAAAGTAAAGAACTCCATTAAACCATAAAAGAACAAAAAGAGAATCAAATAATCTACCAAGCACACAACTACCACAAATCAGTATCAATAAATAAACGAAACCCAAAACAAACAGAAATTAAAATAATTAGCGGAGTCAAACTCAAAACGAGCAAAAATTAATATGAGTAGGGTTCAAAACCCCTATGCTTTCTAAAAGCCAGAATATATATTGTACTTTACTGAAAAAATTCTTTTAAATGTTTTCACTCTTATAAATTTAAGAAATCAAAAATTAATTAAGATTTTAAAGAATAAATATCAGCATATGTATATTAAATTGACAATGCACAGTTTTTTCAGTAAATTAATTTGAATATTTTTCAGTAAAGTACAGATTATATTCTTGCTTTTAGAAAGCATAGGGGGTTTTGAACCCTACTCATATTAATTTCTGCTCGTTTTGAGTTTGACTTATTTTAATTTCTGTTTGTTTTGGGTTTCATTGATTTATTGATACTGATTTGTGGTAGTTTCACGCTTGGTAGATTATTTGATTCTATTTTTGTTCATTTTTGGTTTGCAGAGTCATACGCATCATTTTGAGCTTTTTATGAAGGCGTTTCAATCTACTATAAGCTTAATGGGAAAAAACCTTGGAGCGGTCTCACCTGTATTTCCAGTAAATTCTTTTCGTTTTAAACTTGGCTTGATTATTCATATTAATTTCAGTTTGTTCAAGGTTTATTTAAGTAGTCATAGTGATGTCTTTTCGTACAAAATTTGGCTCCTTTGCCTATATATCTGCTCGTTGTAGGTTACAATACTGAAATACTTTCTTTTAGAAAAATTTTATTTTTAAGTAATCCGGTAACAGCGCATCAACTGCTGTAATATTTGACCCTTACAATGCACGCTGAGAATTCCTAGGTTTCCGCTACATTGGGATATTAGTACTTTAAAAACGACAAAAAGGACTTGGTTTTATTTAAAACACAATCTTCAATAAGTCAATAATGGGTTTTTAGATATCAGAGTGAAACCGAAGTTACAAGACAAATTGAAAAAAAAAAAAAATTGAGGCAACAGTCAAAGAAGACCATTTAAATGGCCATTTTCTTTTCCATATTTGTGTTAATTGATATTACTCATTGCTTTCCCTTATACCAATAATATCTGGTATGAGCATCTCAAAACTAATTATAAATATCAAAAATTTTGTCAATGTTATCCAGCCTACTTTCTGATTGCCAAGTTGCTGTGCAATCGCTACTTTCTAGCTGCGACAAAATGTATTTGAATCCAAAAACAACCTTCTACCACCTTGTTTCACAAACACCCACCAACATAGATAATAGTGCCTATTATTGACGTCATTCCTGTCACGAATTGAAACAGATAGTCACTTTATTATGAAAAACGTAAGTTCCCTGGCAGTCAACCACATGTAGAAGTTACAGCAAAAGAAAGAGATTCGAAAAAGAAAGTCAAACCTCTAATGCTTCTGTACACCAATTTTTATTTTTGATATCCAGAAGATTCATACCAGAACCATCACTTAGGTCAATTGATGCATAGCCTCCGATAAAAACACTCGCAAGGAAACTGCTTATCAATGATATACGCTAAAAAGAAATAATGCATCAATTTAAAAACAAAATATTTTGAAATGGGATATGATTACATTTACCAGGCTAAATGCGCATAAAACTCGACCGGAGCTAACCAGTATTTAAGAGCAATATCCGCAACAAGTTGTGCTAACAGCAAAATTTGTACCAATTGTAAAATATTCAATGGAAAGAGCACATATGAGACAATTTTCTGCAAAATCCATAGAATAAGCAAAATATTGGAAATTTGACCATGCTTCGACTCAGTAATTAGTATTAGTAAATGGGTCTCAGTTAATTTTACGAGATTTTCAAAAATACTATTTATCTCATGAAATTAACGGTCTGCAAAAAATGAAAACAGCAAAATTCATAGGTTATTTTAAAGCCATGAGGGTTATGACTTGAATTGGACGCTAAAAAACTCCAGCCAGGAAAACTTTCCACTGGCAGCCAACACAGTCTAGTCTAGCAGTCTTCTCAGTCTAGCAAATTCTTAAATTTTGCGAATATCATTCTGGCAGTTCTGCACTAGTCAATAATATCAGATAGCAGGCTAAGTCAGACAAGTTAGCCAGCCCAAAAATATCGCCTTTTAATATCTGAAAGTGTGTATTATGGTTACCAAAAGTACTGCAAATGAGGCGAAATAAAAATACCAGAAGGGATAAAAATTCCAGCCATTTATTCGTTGGGTCATGAATGTGAACAGATGAAAGCCAACTCTCATAAATATCTCAACACAGACGTTAAAATTTATATAGTTTACCGTATAACAAGCATAAAACAAGCAAAAAGCACTATTTAAGACAAACGTTTGACAGGGATTTTTTTTTTTCTTTTTTTTTCTTTTAGCCATATGAGACAAACGTTTCAAGGGGAATTTTTTTTAGGATTCGATAAATGCTGAAAGGTTTGCCCTGAATGCCTTCGTTAGGTTCGACCGGTCTTTTAACCTGATTTCAGTTTGTGTTTTTCTTTAATTTTAGTTTCTCTGCTTTATTAGTTGTAACCACGAGGGTAACAGATTTTGCTGAATTCATTCGTTGGGTCAAGAATTTGAACTGAACAAAGCCAATTCTAATAAATATGTGAACATAAACGTTAAAATTTATATGGTTACCGTATAACAAATATAGCAAAACGAACGAATAAGAATGCATCTGGAAAAGAAGAAAAAAGAGACGAATATTTTGGAAGTATAAAATAAAATATATACTACACTACCTATATCTACAAAACTATCTATATGTAAAAAGAAACACTATGTGAATATAAGATTTTGCAGATTCTATTCTCCCTGAAAGTTGCGCAATAGAATATAGAATGTATTTATTCACTACAATACCTGGAGCTAGCATTAGCATGCCATGACTAAAAAAAGACACAAAACAAGGACACTGAGTAGGCAAAATGTACACTGAGATGGTGTCAGAATGTCAGAAAAAACTCTTGTCGCATCCCATATGACTTAACCCTTTAGTCACTGGATGCAGACGACCACATGGTCACCAAAGAGCAAGATGGTCCGATAGCCTACATCATTTCTTAAGCAAGGCAAGAATAAGACCTGGAGATGCACCCACGGCGACACAAGACCAGGTTTACTGGAGAACGTTAGTATCCGCTCTTTCGCCACTGGCGGCATCTCAGCAGGAGAATTAAATCAAAAGTCATATAAGGCACGCCTTTCATTGGGAATATTTTAAGCAAACGTTCATTGGGCTTCATGGGAGAGTATATTGTAGAAAATGTACAAAGTTTTGATTCTATATGGATAATAAGGCCGACTTTGTTTAGTTGTTTTAATCGAAGGCAGCTACGGTCAAAATTTAAGAGTAATTGACTTTACTTGTTACTTTTCAATTTAATTATTACATCAGTTATGTTTAAGGATACCGTATGATTCCTTTTTCCTTGAGGGTCCAAATATTCAGGATTTTACTGATGTGACCATTTCAGGTTTTGGAGTCCTATGGTAGTTACCAAATACAAACAATTATCGACAGAAAATGCCTTTAAAAAGAGCACCCTAAAAGATCTTCGTCACATTATTTACTTTGATGGGTAAGCCCAACCTCATAAAAAATTAACGTATCTTTCGATCTGTTTAGGGTATTAAGAGTGAAAACTTTAAACTTTAAGCCACCAAAAGAAAACCCTCCCCTATGTCTTGGCCAGTTGCAATCAAATTAAATAAGTTTTGGACCATAAAGACTGGAAAAACACTCTAGCATCATAATTCTATGGAATTTTTTTTTTATTTACCATATTCTAACCTATTAAACTTACCTCAGTTATTTTATAGATTCCAGGCTGAGTATCATACACTTTAGCAATTTGACTAGCTGTAAACCGTTCATAGGCTCTTGAGCCTGTTCTTTGGGCCAACTTCTAAAAAAATAAATATAGACTTTAAAGATGCCCATTTGAGCAAAGCAGCTTCTTCCAAATCGGGATCAACAGCGGTAAAATTGGAGTACGGTACATGATCCGGAAGCCAAATAATTATCTGACGTAAGCAGTCATTCCTATAGAGAACGAAAAGAAGCTAGAATGGATATGATCAAACGTTGGCGAACAAAAATCTGTTCAAAGCTCAATGCAATACTTTAATCCAGTTAAAACAGACTACATAATAAACTAAATCCTGACTCAGTGTAAAAACAAGCAAAATCCTTTCTTGGCAAAAAAAAAGGTCAATTCAGGCTACATAACTTCCGCAAAGCAGTGCAAGAACAATCATGCATAGCCCAACTTCTAAAAACAACACCCAAAAACGAGTGTAACTCGATGAATCAGCGAGATAGATCTTGTTTCACAGCAAAAGTGACCCAAGTTGTGACTAAAACACAACCAAGTCCTAGCTCAATTTAAAAAAAACAAGTGTTACTCCATGTAAAACGAGACAAGTCAAAATGGTAGACCGATCCGAAGCAAAACCAGCTAAATCTTGACTAGGTTAAATAAGTCACGCCCATATTCGGAAGGTAAAATGAATTAAGTCTTGACTCAAATATGAAAACGAGCTCAGTCAAAAACTATGGCATAAACTAGCCAAGACCAAGCTACAAATTGACTTGGTGCAAATAATAAATACAAGGCCAGTCTTAACTGGATAAAACACAAGCTAACTCCAAGCTGCAGAATTTCTTTGACCTCGTTAAAACTAATTAAAAGTCCTAACTCAGTGCAAAAAAATACATGGGGATTCGACAGATTGAATAAATTTCTTTGTTACAAAACTTTATGTTTAAAATTTCTGTTTGTTACCTCAGCATCACCAAAATAATCCTCTAATTTTCTGCAGTATAAAGACGTGCTTGAATCCATCCAAACAGGAGACTCCATAAGCGAAAAAGCTGAAGCAAGTTCGGCGTGAAGAAATCTTCCAGGATCTAAGTTACTTAACACATCAGAAGACTTGCTCTTCCAGTAAACACTGCCATGTTGCTAGAAAGTAATAGCTGTTTTAAAATAGTTATGCAGAACAGCATTTTAAACAGGTGAAATTTGTGATCAATGGCATACCTATCTTGAAATTCTTCAAGGCAGTTTGTTCACTAAACAATGGTCTGAATTGTGGCTTTTCTCTTTTTCTTGGCCAGCATTCGTACTTGTTCACTTTAATCAGTAAACGGAAATTTAGTGTTAGTGCAGGATAGAGTCAATAAGAGCACTTTTCATGACCAAAAAAAGTGACAAACTTCTTAATTATTAAAACTATTTACTTCAATTAAACAACATACTAGCACAGCAAAATCCAAAAACTTGGTCTCCTAGATGCTGTCTTCTTATGAAGTTCCTTTTTGCAAAGACATCCACCGAGCTGATAACAAAAGACATTCAATAGATGAAATATGAACAGCTACAAACAACCACAATAAAAGTAGGATCATATTTCTCCCCCCCCCCCGAAAAACCCTTTAGGGGGTGCAAATTTCAAAGAAATACACCTATTCAGCTTTCTCACAACAATTGTGTGTGCGATATAAATTTCAAACAGATGGTTGCCCCGGCAAAAAATTTGGTCCAGAAAAAAAATCATCAAGTTTGAACAGCCAACGTTCAAAGATTCAATTTTAGTGACTGTTTGGTAGTAACAACTTAGATTTTTTCAACGAAGAAGTGAAAAAATGAGGTCATGAAAATAAATTAATGATGAACTAAGAAATTTTTTTTCAGATATAATTCATCAGGAGACAAAAACTCCATACGGATAATTGTTTAAGTAACAAATTTTCCATTTTAATGGTCTTGACAGCTTAAAATTTGGGCAAGTTCGGGATTGGTAGGGGTATTTTGTAAATGTATTTTCTAGAATATCTCCTACAAATTTGGCTTTATGCCAAATCAACCATTAATTGTCTCATGAACAATATTAACTGTAAAATCAGTATCTTGACATAATTAGCCAGAGATTGCATTACTTCAACCCTATTTAAAGCGCTAACTGTTCAAACATTCACAAGCCTAACTAACTAACTACTTTATTACACTTTTAAAAGCCAAGCACATTAAAACACTGTTAGACCAAACAATTAATACAATAAGATCAAAAATCAAAGTTTAATATCATTTGTCTTGTTTCTCTGTTGTACGCTTTATAGAGTTAAGGAAAATGGCTAGTGCTTGGCTACTTTAAGGTATATGGTCGCTCTGAAACACGAAATTTTACAACAATCCCACAGCTCTAACTTGCACAACGAGGACAAAATACTTATATCATTAGATTCACTAGTGTCTGATCTATCCATTCACTGAGCCAGAATTATGATATTACTTAGACTTTTTCTGGGGGAAAAGCCTTTTTTTCAACAATTTTCGACCGATTTTCAATCTAAAAAAGTATATTTACCGAATTTCCAAAATATTATTTGGCAGATGGATATAGTTAAATATTAGCTATGGAATGATATCAATATTGTATTTTTTTTTTCTTTGATATATTTTTTGTTGAAGACCATAGGAGAGCAAGAAAATAAAATGCAAAAATATACACAGGGATCCTAAACTCTAATAATAAAAATTATCTTTAATACACTTACCTGGGCGCATCCGCATATTCCTGTGACCAACGAAAGGTCACAACCAGAAGCCCTGAGTTTATCAAGAGCAAGGTCAAGAGCTTTTACCCACATCAAAACGGGTGCCACAATCACATCATTGCTTTTTCTTATGACCCCTCTCTTTGTCCTAAAATATTTTGACTGGTAAAGCATGAAAGATACTAGGCCAGAGACAAAACCAAGCAAATAAGGCAAAATATGTAATCCAAGACCAGTTCAAACAGTTCATGCTAACGAACTGTAAGTAAGGAGCCACTCTGTCCAATAGCAACCAAAACTCTAAACAAAAGGAATTTAAATAACAATAGATATGTCAAAAGAATTTGACACTGATTCCAAATACATAGAATTCAATAGGTTTAACATTTTATTAACGGCTATAATGACTTGCTAAATTAATTATTGATTTAACACTACAGTCTTAAAATTCTTTAAAAATACTTCTCATTCAAATTCAACGGCCCTTGTGCTTGAGCAGTCTTACTTAAAGGATTGTGATAGTAAGTCAAACTTTAGCATGAAGAGCGAGGTTGAGGAAAGGGCAGCGTCCCTCATATACGGAATAATTTTTGTCCGTTTTAAGTTTTAATGCTGCTCTTTACTTGCAGTTGAGAAGAATTTTTTCATATTTAATTTCGGATCGTTTTCAAGTAATGCCAGGAAATCCCCTTCCCTCCTGCCCCTGTGTGAACTTTCCCCTAGATGATTCCCCTTGGCTAATTTCCTTCCCACAGAAAATTCTCCACTTAGAAAATCAAAAATTCCGTATACTTGCCAATAAAAGATACTATATGTGAGCAATGGTAAAGTTGCATTGCTTACAACCCTGGCCCCAGGAACTCTAAGGCATCTTTTAATTTCCAAACGCACAGTTATAGGACGTTTCAAATATGCTGAATCAAATGGTTATCTCAAAATTTTGACCGAGTGGAGAAAAGGGGACAAGGGAGAAGGTTAGCTGCCCCCCCCCCAATCTTTTTAGTCACTTAAAAAGGGAACTAGAACTTTAGATTCCCATTCGAATGAATAAAACGAATGAAAGCTATAAGGAGCCTTTTCTGGACAAAGGGGGCAATACATTTTTGTTCTAAAGGAGAGGGTGCTAGAGGGCCGAAAATAGTCAGAAAAATGTATGGTGATCGATCGGTTTGAAACTTACAGCCGCAAGTCCCAGGATCATGGGGACCTAACGTAAAAAAAAAAAAAATGCGTTGGGCCAAATACAGCCAAAACACATTTTTCAGGTGGCAGACTTGAAATTCCACAAATAAGATTTTCCTGATCGGCTTTAAAGTTATATTTAATCAGGCAAAAAAGAACATTATTTAAGACGACAAATTTAACGAATGAAATTCCTCTGCCAATACTGCATCCAACAAATTTCAAGAACAGTGAGCTAAAATATCGAAGGGTTCCCTTTAATTTTAAAATTTCTTCCCCAAAAACCAATCAAAGGACACATTCCCAAAAAGAAATGGAGGGATGAAAATGCACTTTTTTGGGCATTTATTCCCCACCATCGCTGGAGAAAAACTAGATTCCCAACCTTCCCCTTTATGCTCTAAGCTTTGTGCACTCATGATTGTAACAACAACAGTAGCATAAAAAAGCAGAAATTGGAGAAAATTAAGGTCCTACAAATTTATCTGGACGAAATATAAGTAAATTTGGCAAGCTAATCTTCTTTAATGACATCTATGCACACATACATAATATGTATGGAGAGAAAGAGAGATTTTAGGAAAGGGGTGGGGTCAAAACCAAATAAAAATCTCTTCACACACCATACATCAAGAACTTTTTCTCGGCGAGGGGGTTTTCAGACCAATCTAAGAGAGCGCCTCCCATACTCCCTCCTCTCAACTGCTATGTGCGGTAATGTTTTAAAATCTTGTACCTAAACTCCGTTAATTCCAAATCAAACTCGACTTTTGTGGAATACTTCTGCTTGAGTTTTCCATCAAGTACAATCAATTTGAGCTAAAAAAAAACAAAAAAAACATTAATTTTACCTACAATACCACTGTTTGTTTAAAATCACGATTAATTTTCAACAACCACAACCACTTTAAACCACTGTTTAATTTAACTGAGACTCAAAAGTTAATAGAGTACATATGTTGACCTGTGGATAAAAACTGATGAAAATAACAATTCCGAGGAAGCTTTAAAGATTTAGTATGTGCTTCTTCCCAGGCTTGTGCTGAGTGAGTGACAAAATAATGAAATTTTGTATAAATCAATATGAAATTCTTTTAAGCGAAACTTCTTCAAGAAGAATAGAATTAGGCATACAGTGGAAAGCCAACATTTATTTTCTTTATTTCCACTATCCTTCCATTCTTTTTGAGAAGATTCACTGTAAAAAAAAAATCATCCAAGGTTAATTGAATTACATTATTTCGTTCGCCATTTGACAGAAAACCAGGAACAAGTATATGCTAAATCTGTAAAGCTTCCATGGTAGAAATATATATGATGGGCTTTTTAAAATCTTAAAAAGTGTTTGAGTTAGCAGAAGACACTCAAGAGCAAATCTATGTAGGTTATCTTTGCGCCTTCATTCTTTGCGAGAGTTAAAAGACTTCACACTTTAGCAAAGAAAACAAATACAAATACTTTCCGTAACTTCACTTAAAAGTAATTTCCAATGATTAAAGTAAAATTGAAAGCAAGATTAGATTTATTTTCAAATTTAAAATACATTTTCAAAAATTCTTTAAAATCTGGCAAAAATTGTTTGATTATTGAAAAACTGACAGTTGGTTATCTCGAAATACCATGCACTAATACTCATCAAACATCAAAATCCATGCTGGAAAAACACACTTCTGGAGCCAGAAACATGCGCGGAGAGGAGATTATACAGACTCTGGCCCTGAACTTTGACCATTCAAAGTTCAGATTTTGACCCTTAAGGTCAAAATCTTGATCAATGAACACCTTACTAGCACACTTAAAACAGCTCAAGAATCAATATTTTCCAACGAAAAACTTTGCATTTTGTGGTATACAGTACAAGTAGGAAATGAGACAATGGTTTTGACGGCAAACCCTATCTAAGATTTTGAATTGTTTTCAGATAGGGTTGGGATACCAGATGGCAAGGGAAAAGCCGAATACAGGTTGTTTGCCATTATTGTAACTAATGGGAAAATTGTGAGCGCCACAGGACTTCGTCGAATTCTTATAATAATTTTCTACTGTATTTACCAACCCCAAAGACAGAATGTCATGTAAATGTTATTGATCAAAACTAAACACTTTCTACACGGGCAATTAACCTCCCAGAGTTTTGTTTACAACTTCAGCTCTGTTTGTAAGAGACCTATGGACCACCGGCGAATCCAGGGGGGCGGAGGGCTACAACCCCCCAATATTTATTCTGGCGCCCTCTTCCCTGTTTTTTTTCCTTTTTTCACTCTTTCTTTTTAGAATAAACTTGTCAATTTGGTCAATTATTTGTACCATTGACACATTGCCCCCCCCCCAAAGATTTTGCTCATTGGTGCCCTTGTAATATTCTCCCCCCCCCCCCAATATTTTGCTTTAGATTTGCTCCTGCTATGCACCGAGTTTGTTTTCTAAGTGACAGACAGCCATCTGTTGTTTAGAATTTCACTCTTATGTCCAAAAATGCCTCTCAAGAAACGTCACCTTGGCAACTCTTCCAGATTACGCACGTGTAAGTTCAACCCTGGCTACCTCCTTGTTGTTTTCCAAAAACCGAGGTCTTGCAAGAATACGTCACTCTTTTCTCTTTATTTTTACCCTTAAGTTCCTTTTTCAATTACAAATTTTATCATGGAGGAATTCAACCCAGTCAATATATACTGAGGCAGATAATTGTTCAAAATATTTTTCTTTCCTATACAGACGGTGCTTTGTTTTCTCAGAATACATAGCCTATTTTTAATATTATATATTTTTGGAGAATACGGGCAAGATTATATGGTCCCCCACGTTTATATAGACCCCCCCCCCCAAGTCAAAGAGGGGCTTGGTTTCGTCCACCCTCTTTGGCAATCTCTAATTATGGCTTTTTCTAATTTTGATTCTTACAGTTTAGCATTGGTTTTTTTGATTTCTGCAACTTCCTGGACATAGTCAAAACCATGTTTTTGTTACTTAGACCACTCATTTCATTTCTGTTCAAATAAACAAAATGAAATTCCTCAATACTGAAATTTGGAAATCTTAGACCCTTCGCGCCATAATTCTCATTTTTATGTTTCACCTACTTTAAAATAAGTGTTTAAAAATGCAAATACAAGCAGCATGACACTTTTAAGGGATAAATTTCTAAAATTTCCGCAATTCACGGCAGAAAATACCTTTTTCAAATTATCCTCTCGTCGTTTATAAATATTTTTCGCCACTCCAATCTTTTTTTTTAATTTAATATAGTCTGCATGTTTTTGATTTTTCGGCACATTTTTACAACAGTTCACAAGAAAGGGATTAATGTCCTAGACTACAACTATAAGTAGGCTACTTGACACAAGCGTTTGTTTTTTTGTCGTAACCGAGTTGAGCACCCCCCCCCCCTATTCGGGAAATACTGTATTTACTATTATATTTAAGTTTTAAATATCACAAGAAAAATGCTTTTATGAGGAAAATATGCATAATTTTCCACCGCGATATTTAGAAGTTTGCCCCGTCCCCCAAGATTTTTCTCAATTTACACCACTGAACTTAATCATCCCAAAGGGAGCATGAAAGAAAGGACCATGAAAGGAAATAAGAAAAAAACACTTTTTCATGCTAAATTTGAAATTTTTCCTGCTTTGAGGCATACAGACTACCAGTTTTAGTCAATTATTAAATAAGAAAAAAAAATCGACCAAAAGTAAGGAGCAACATTAAAACTTAAGACGAACAGAAATTGTTACACATATGAGGGGGTCGCCCTCTCATCAATACCCCGCTCTTTACGCTAAAATTTGAATGTTGTTCCAATTCTTTAAGAATGACTCCTGAATCACAAAGACCGTTTAATTAGAATAAATAGCTCTTTTAAAAGTACTAAAAAAACGTTAGCGTAATGAACGAGGTATTGACGAGGGGGCGGGCCCCCCCCCCCTCATATACGTAATAATTTCTAATCGTTTTAAGTTCTAATGTTGCTCCTTACTTTCGGTTGAAAAACTTGTTTTTTTAATTTAATTTCTGATCGTTTCGAAAATAATGCTGGAAAATCCGGCTCCCCCGTGAAAAATTCCTCCTTGAAAAGATCTTCTCACGTAAACTCCCCACCTTCACCAGAAAATCCCCTCCCCCTGAAAACGTCTGTTCACTTCCTAATAACCAACACTATATGTGAACAATAGGGAAAGTTCAAAAAGTTCATAACTTGCAGCCTTTTCCCCCGAGAACTGTGGGTGTCAAGTCACCTTGGAAGACATCGTTATCATATTTTTTGACTATGCTGAACAAAATGGCTATCTAAAAATTTTGAAATGAAATCGACCAAAATTTTTTGGTCACTTAAAAAGGGTCGTAGGACTTTTAACTTCCATTCGAATCAGCCCTGTCACAATATTCTAGGACCACTGGGTCGATGCGATCACCCTTGGGAAAAAACAGCATGAAAACAAATAAACACGCATCCGACATCTTTCTTCTGGCAAAAAATGCAAAATTCCATATTTTTGTACATAGGAGCTTAAAACCTCTAGAGTAGGGTTCTCTGGTATTTTGAATCTGATAGAATGATTTCGTTAAGATCGCTTGAAGTTTTAAGGGTGTTTCCCCCTTTCGAATCAAAATGGGCAAATTTTCTCAGGCTCTTAACTTTTAATGGGCACCATTAAATTTGATGAATTTTATATATTTTGAATCAGAATCAAAATTCGATTCTTTTAATTTATCGATTGTTATCAAAACTCTGTTTCTAAGAGTTTTGGTTATTATTGAGCCGCATCGCTCCTTACTTACAGTTTGTAACCACGAGCTGCTTGATAAGTCAGAAAGTGACGATTCTTAATGCTAGTTTATAAAAGTTTTGTGGCTTCGTAGAATAATACTCATTTTCCTATTTAAAATTATTTGCTTTCTAGCAAGGATATTTAGAGATGAAAAGAAATGGACATTTTAGTGGTAAATTCTAAAATTGTAAAGTACTTTGCTCCAGAAAATATTGATCAGTTTGGAAGATAGTTCATTCAGACTATTTAACCGCTTAATTTATTGGTAAAGCAAAAAAGTGACGCTTCATAATCCCAACTTGTTTAAAACTTAGACATTCGAAGCACAATAGGTCAATATTAGTTTTAAAATCATTTGCTTCCCTAAAATAGTTGTATAAGATTAAAACGTAAGGAATAGTGCACTTTTATTGACACGCATTTCTGAAGTTTCCGCCACCATGCGCCAGATAATACTATTTTTAAACCCTCTTCGCCTGAAACGGATATTTCTATTACTTCAAGCCTTTTCTTTAAGTTCAATTTCGTCGAATTCTCTAAAGGAAAGGGGAAAAGGAAAAAGATGGTGGGAAAAGCCCCCTTCCCTTCACTGAAACTCCTGAATTCACATCTCTTTTCCTTTTCAACTCTATTTAGGTTTCTTTTCTGTATTCTCTCTTCGGTTCTTCTTAACTTTTAATGATGTTGTATAATTTATTTTCTCTTTGCGTCGTAGACTCACACATGCTAAGCTCATGAATCATAGCGTATACAATAATTTTTTTTACCTCAATTGTTATTTGTCTATAAATAAATATTTGTTGATTGATTCATGATCAATGTACTTCTTGCTCTCATGACTCTGTTATAGCTAGACTGACCCGCCCCCCCCCCCCCAAGTGATATCCTGGGCATTCCATTGTTCAGGGATGTAACTAGCTCTTTCCTTTTTTAACTGGTGGGAGAGGATAGGACGACAAAAATGTCCTGAGCAAAAAAAGGCTAGATAGACTAGATAATCCAGTTTCGAAGTCATGAAAAGGTTAATAGTCGGTTTATCGGTGATCTTGTGGGGTCCCTTACTATTGCCTCCTACTTCCGCGATTTCCAGCAGAATCTGAGGGATTTTTGGCGGTTTATTCCCATTCTTTTGCTTCTATGTTATGTTGAAAATTCTAACATTTTTGAAAAAAATGCCATCTCTTTGATCTGAGGATTAAAATGCAATAAAGCAGTATGAGTATCGATCAAATGGAAAACCAACTATTGGGCAAAAATATACGAAAAACAACAGAGAAACTGCTAAAAAGGGATCGCAACAAGAGAAAGCTGCAACAAAAATGTAGCAAGACTGTTCCAAGTAGTTCATAATTGCATACGTCTCCCCCCCCCCCACCTCAGGGCCGCATAGGCAGTTTTCCCCTAATCTCACTCTAAGCCCTCCCCCAAACAAAATTGTTTTAGCTCTTGAGGAGGGGTCAACCCCTTTCATATACGTAATAATTTCTGTTCTTTTCAGGTTTTGATATTGCTCATTATTTCCAGTTGAAAAAACTTATTTTTTATATTTAATTTCTGATTATTTTTAAGTAATATCAGAAAATCCAGCTCCCCCTCCTTGAAAATTTCTTTCTCTACGGAAAATTCCCCCATGAAAATTTCTTTCTACTTAAACTACCCCCCCCCCCTCCCCCTTCTAGGGAGATTTCCCCAGGCAGTTCCATTCTAGCTGAAAATTCCTTGCGGGCGATTCCAGGGGAAATTTTTTTCTTAACGCACTTTCATTTGAAAAAGACTTTAATTTCTGATTGTCTTTAAAATCATACTAGAAATCCTCTCATCCATGGAAAGTTGTCCAGCAAATAGCCCCAACCCTAGTAGAAAGTTGCTACCGCAGAAAGTTCCCAATGGAAAATTTATCCCGTGGAAAACTCTCCCATGTAGAATTTCCCCCGTGGAAAATTCGCCCCCCCCATGGAGAGGTACTCTAAACGATTCCAACCTCCAATCAAATGAGCCTACTACAAAGTTTTTACAGCCATCCCTTCTATAAAAACCTTAAATTTTAACAATTGGTAACTTGCAATAGCAAACACATTGCTGATACAGGTGTAGGCTATCAACAATTTTTTTTTTTGAGCAGCTTAGCGGATCAAGATGAAACTTCTGGGACATCTAACTGCTACTACTGCTGTTAATACTGCTGCTACTACTGTTGCTACTACTACTAATTCACAACTATTATTACTACTACTGGTCATACTACGATCTCTGCTACTATTAAACTAGTACTATTAATGCTAAGTAGAGATGGGGGTGCTACTCCGATCGCTCACCCCTGCTGCCACCTACAACTTTTTTACATAGTTTAATGAGGACAGGGTCAATGACCTCTTTCTCCATGGTCTCTTTCTCCAGGTGTGTTTTTGGCACGCCCTCAGCGAATGTTATGATACAGGAATAGTATTTGTTATTGTTTCCGAGGCAAAATGTCAAGGTCAATGTTGTTGTTGTTGTTGTTTTGGGACACGTGATAGAGTCATTAGAGAGAACACGTGGTTAATGGGGTCAATCTTATTGTTGTTGTTTTGGACACGCTCTCAGCGAATGTCAATGTTGTTGTTGTTTCCGAGCCAACTTTCTTTTCTGGTCAGTCTAGAGTTGGCAGTCAGAGTGAAAGGATTGAAAAATGAATAAATTTGAGAAAGAGAGAATTAGATCAAATCTAGTGTTTATAGAAAAACATTTGATTTTGGATGATGATTTTCTCGCCATTTGGAATAATCCCCATTGGACTATTGTATGAAACTTTTAAAATGTGATTCAAATGCTTATACTCAATTTATTGATATCTTGATCACGACACGTCAGAATGATATCGTGGATATACTTTCATTGCCAATGTAGATGGCTCCTCCTTCGAAAGAGGCAACGTCACAGAGTTACTCCTCTCCCCTTTCCTACACTTTGAATTTATGGCGCGAAGAGGATCAGTTTCGTTTTAGCTGTGAGAGAGTTGACATCGGAAACCAAAATGTTCTATATATGCCCATGTGCATGTACACTCTTGGCAGTTGGACTCAATGTGAGAATTGTACAATTATTGATGACTATAATGAAAAGTGTAAATTATGTAATCCTTGCAAATTACATAGAGGCTATGCAGTACAAATTAAAGGATGTAATTCATGTCTTGAGGAGGTGTGTGACTCACACCCTAGCGGGCACCTATGCTCCAATTGTCACAATGATAAATGTGATCAGTGGGAGAATACTTACCCCGCTATGATTGGAAAGAATCCTAAACGTGATTTTAGTTTATTTCTACGAGATTGGTATCGTCGTGGATTTAAATTATTCTGGGAAGAGGAATCTGGTCTACGATTCAACTGTTGGGGTAACAAGACAATCTGGTTTCTACGTCATCGCTGTGACGACACTGCCTACTATGACTATAAACCAAGCGATTTTTATTTGGCAGTTACCGAATGTGATTCACCACTTGAAAACACTGTATGTGATATTGCTTCAAATAGACAGATTGAAACTCGTGAATTTCATAATATGAATGCAAATAGTATCATTGACTATACAAAGAGATATGACAAGAGTGAAGTTACATTGTACTGCAGAAAATGTGACCCTGACTTTGCAGTCAATCAAGATCAATATACAGTGAATCCAAATGATTTACCAGCATTAGTGGTTCACGACAGTTACCTATACACCGATGAAGAAATCTAAAAGTGTAGATTTAAAGACATTGTTGTATATATACATTTTATTAATAAACAAATTCACAAACATTTTTTAAGCACTTTACTCTTAGGGCACTGAAATCAATATTAAATACACTTGTAAGTATATTTTCCACTAGAAAGTCGTTCAGACGTGGATTGTCACCATAAATATGGAGAAACTGCTTGTAAGTATAGCCACGACATCGGAACACAAAATATAGTAGGGCATGGAAGCCACAGCTCTTAGTCGTTAGATCCTGCAACCTCTTTCGATTTTGAATAATAGTTTTCCCACTGCTCTCAATATAGTTGCTGACGTGTGGTGTGTAGAATGTATAGGGTAGGCCAAGAGGATCAAAAAATTCGATATTCTTCACTGTTTGATAGATGCACAGCCAATGACCTGTCAGCACAGTCGAGGGACTGCTATTAACAATAATCAAGGTATTGTTCGCGCTTTGAATTTTTCCAAGATAGTCCGAGGGCAGACAATAGGATTTGTACTGGGACATGTAGGGGTCCATTTTAAATACACTGATTATTTGACTGGTGTTCATGGCGCCAAGTCTAGTAGAACACTGCCTTCGGGAGTGATTTCCCAATAGGTTTCATATTGATTTAGTGAGATTAGGGCAATACTCTCAGCCAATGGGTTGGCAAATGTACACTCTAAACGTACAGTCCCCGTACGTACTATACTCATATCCTGTGTGCCAGACAAATCCAATACAATGATACCATGTGTTTTAGCAAACATATCTTCGGTTATACCATTTTCAAATAGTTGCGAATCATGATCTAGGGTTTGCATGGTCAACTCATACAATGTTCTATAGGATTTATCAAAAGATAGATTGTAGAGTGGGATACCGTTTACTTTGCACACAAGAGATGAAAGTCCAAACATCTCGAATTTATGTGGGCATTCAGTCCATGATCCTATTGCACTGGAGCTCTTTACAAATGCCAAAGCCATTTTCGAGGGGATTTCACCATTGATAAAGGGTAACTAATAACGCTAAGAGTATTAAAGTAAAACTTTTAAGGAACGTTTAGAGGATGTTCTAATTAAACAAAAATATCATTTACATGCAGGTTTTCGAAAGGGCATATAAGCAATGTCGGTCCTTGTCAATTAGTTGGAATCCATGCGATATATTATATATGGAAGATGCTTAAGAAACTAGTCAAACGGGTTTCTTTCAATAGAGAATTGGATTGCAGACTGTGGTTTGTCACTGCGTTTACAATATTTAAACGTTTGTTTTTTTGGGGTTTAGGGGAAAAAGAGGTACCTAGGTTATGTTGCATATTTAATATATGTTATGCTTTACCCCCCTCCCCCCACCCGTAATGTGCAAATATATACTTACAGCATAACTTACAGGATCCTTAGTGCCTTTAGGGAAACATCCCTGTTGCGGCACTCTCTAGATGGCTGTCAGTTGGTTCGTCAAGTCTTGTTTCTTTGATACTTGGCTATCTGAAATTCTGCAGGTTTCCATGATAAGTGTTTGTGAGTGAAGTGTGGTGTATTTTTTTGGCTTCCTGTGTGTTAACAGTTTTAAGTCAATAAAGTCAGATGTTTAAGAGTCGTGTGTGTACATGTGTTCTTTCCAGAATCGGTCGAGTCTATTTTTGAATGTGTTTAGGGTGTCTGCTTTCACAACACTTTCTGGGAGACTGTTCCAGTTGTCTACAGCTCTTACACTCCAGAAATTGGCTCTTGATTTATTTAGGGCGTGGGGTTTGAACACCTTTACCGAGTGACCTCGAATAGTCTGGGTTTTGGGGAGCTGAAAGTAACTTTCAAAGCCAAGTTTTTCCAACTTGTTTTTCATTTTGTACATCTGGATTTGGTCTCCTCTTTTTCTTCTGTACTTGAGTGCTGGAAGTTGCAGCTTCTGTAACCTCTCTTCGTAGCTCATCTCTTTGAAGCCTTTGTGGCTCGTCTTTGAATTTTTTCTATCTCGGCTGAGTCTGTTTTATAGTGAGGCCCCCATACAACATTACCAGACTCAATAGTAGGTCTTACTAACCCTTTGTACAGCTTTGCAAAGGTCTGCTGGTTGAGATGCTTAAAGCTCCGCGTAATGAGACCAGTGAGTTGAGAGGCCTTTGAAACTATTTTGTTTGTATGGTTATGAAACTTGCGCTGAGAGTCAATAATGATTCCAAGGTCTTTTTCTGATTCCAATGTCTCTAATGGTACCCTTGCACCAGTTCTACTTTTCATAGTTAACTGTGGGGTTGTTTCTTTTATCTTGCCAATCTTTATGACTTTTGTTTTGCTTGTGTGGAAGCTTAGCCCAAGGTTTCTCAGGTTTTCTGTCAGTTTGTCGACGTCTGCTTGAATGATGACTTCGTCCGTGTGTGATGCCATTTTTCTGTAGAGTTTAGTGTCATCTGCAAAAATCTTGGTTGAGCTTGAGATACCGCTGTTAATTTTGTTGATAAATAGTATGAACAGGAGGGGCCCAAGAACACTACCTTGAATGACTCCACTTGTCACTCTGGCTGGTTCAGAAAGGGTCTCACCAACCCTGACTCTTTGCGTTTGGTTTTTCAGGAAAGACTCAACCCAGTTTAGTAGTTGAGGCTGGAGATCAAAATCTTGTAGCTGTTTGACGAGATGTGGATGGGAGATGCTCTCAAATGCTTTTTCAACATCAAACAATACTGCCTGGATACTGTGGCCTTCTTCCAGAGCTTGGGTCCATTCGTTCAGCGTGTCTAATAGTTGTGTGGTACAACTTTTCTTTGGAAGGAACCCGTACTGAGCTGGGTTTATCAGCTCGTTCTCCAGGACATGATGTAGTATGCGGTCTCTGATACACCCTTCCATTAGTTTACCGACCAGTGACGTGAGACATACTGGTCTGTAATTTTCTGCATTTGCCCTTTCCCCTTTCTTATGGATGGGCACAACAATAGCTTCACGCCAGATTTTTGGCAGCTCCCCTTTGTCTATAGATGTCCAGAAAATCTCCAGCAGTGGCTCAACAATGTACTCAGCACATTCCTTTAGCCATACTGCCTCAATTCCATCTGGGCCTTCTGACTTGTCTGTCTGAAGTTTCTTCAGGTGGTTTATTACTTCCTCTTTTGTGAGTGTAATTTCAGGGGTTAGTCTCTCCTTTGTGACATCTGGGTCGTCTTGTTTTGGTTTAAAAACTGAGCTGAAGAAGGAGTTGAAGGCATTTGCCTTTTCTGACTGTGTTGTGGCCGTCGATCCGTCTTTGTTGACCAGGGTTGGTATTTGTCTCCTCGATGTGAGTCTGGAGTTAACATGTTTCCAGAATTTTTTAGGAGCTGTTTTTGCTTCACTTGCAATCTTTTTCTCATGTTCTCTTTCAGCGTATCTTGTTGCATTGCGGAGTTTGTTTCTGTCTCTGTTGTACTGCACCTTAGCGCTTTGTGTGTCCAAGTTTAGAGATTCCAGTTTTCTGACTTTCTTAAATTTTCGACTCTTAATATTCATCAGCCACTTCAGCTAAGGGTTAATATGTGGTAATGTTTGCGGCTGACAGTTTTTCTTTGTTTTGGTTGAGATTTCGGCACTACGAATGATGATGTCTTGGAACAGTTCAAATTTCTGGTCACAGGCCTCTCCCATCTGCAAGCAAGTCCAATCCACCTGGCTAACTGTTTCTTTAAGCTTTGATTTATTGAGCTTTCTGAATTCCTTTCTGTTGTGGTACTATGGTTTTGTTTGATTCAGGTTCAGCTTGACAAGTAAAGTGATGTGGTCGCTTTTTCCTAGTGGTGGGAATGAACTTAGTTGATATACTGTCTCAGGACTGCAGGTTAGCACTAAGCCCAGGGTGTTTTCCTTTGCGTTTTGGCGGAATCTGGTTGGTCCATTTACCAACTGAGTCAGACAATGGTCTTTCAGCACACTGGCAAAGGGATGATTAGATGCTTGGTTTTCATACCATTTGATTTCTGGGAAATTGAAGTCGCCTAGTATGTAGATTGGGCGTTTCATGTCTATGAGCTTAGTGAGAGCTGTGTTAAGGAGGTGTAGAGATTTTGTTTTTTCTTCAACTGTTTGTGATGGTGACCTATAGACACAACCAAAAACTGCATTGGACACCTTTATGAAGAGTGTCTCTAGTCCAAACTTGGTGCTATCTGCTCCTGGAGAGATTTGCTGGTATTCACACCCAGCTTTGACATAGATGATGCACCCTCTGCCACACTCCTGTAGGTTTGATGCTGCGACTTCATAGTTGGAGATTTGTATTTCTGAATCCTGGATAGCTATGTTTCGCTTTGGACAGACTTCGGTTATGCAGATCAGGTCTGGTTTCACATCATGAACGAGGAGCTTTAGTTCACCCATTTTGTTTAACAGTTGGTCAGCATTGGTATACAGGATACACAACTCCTTGAGCTTTCCATCAGATTTCCAGATCTTCTTTCTGGAAAAGTTGTCACATTTCTCATTGGTCAGCACTTTGGTAGCAGGGTCGTTAGACCATTTGTCATTGAGGATGTAGTCAGTTACAGCGTGATAGGTCTGTCTTTTTTTTGGTGAGCCTGCTGTTCCGAGAGTTCTAGGGTTCCTTGGGTTTTCAGTTGATGTCTGGTTATTGTTCTCGGAAGCTCTTAGTCGTCTAGGTACGTCATTTCGGAAGAAGGTCTGAAGGCTTTGCCTTTTTTCATATGGTTTTTGGACAATGTCCCTCTTCAGTTGTAGTTCTGATTCAGGGAGCTGAATCAGCAATGGTCATCCTCTAGACCTAGCGTTTGCTTCATTTCTGTTCTTGTTTCCCAGCCTCGTGACTTTTACGATAGTGGGCATTGGTAATTCAAGCTCATTTTCTATTATTCGCCTAGCCTCCGACAGGTCCGCTTAACCTCCAACAGGTCATCAACATTTTTGTTCTCAGGCAAGTTTTTCACAATAATGTTTGTTTTCCGTCGCTCTGTCTCCTGTAGGCAGAAGGCTTCTTCTCTCACAATTTTTCTCACTTCGTCTGTGTTGACAACTGTCTGTGAGTAGTTCTGTTTGATGTTTTCAAGCCTTGAATTGAGGTCTAAGAGTGCACTGTCTACATAGAGGTGCATCTCATCAAAACTTGGTTTCTGGGCAAGCTCTGATCTTAGGAGTGTTATTTCAGAGGATATTTGCTTCACAGAACTGTCAACCTTTGCTATCAAGTCATACAGTACTTGAATTTCTGAAGATAGAGTTGGTGTGGGATTGTTTGGTATTTTAGTTGGGTTTTTTGCACCTTGCCGAGATCCCCCACTGGATGGACTGTAGTAGTTAGGTGGGTTTATATTCCTGGTTTGTCTGTCGTTCATGATTTGTTATTAATCTGAGGGGGGCTCAAGCTATACAGAAGTAAAGCTATATACAATTGGTCAAAATATATACACAAAACAGGGCATTATATACAATTTGCTTGCTTACAAATCTTCCTGGGAGGTCCCCAATATATACAATTTGAGTGAGAGCCAATATGCCAATATGTTTTCTAAATATGTTTTCTCAGCCAATGTTTTTTCTAATTTGAAATTTTTGCCAACCACGATTTTCACAATTTCAAAACACTCAACCGCAATTTCATAAGGTTTTTATAGAAAGCTTTGTTGTATAAACTTCAAAAAGGACTCATTTGATTGGGAATTCAAAGGCCTAGTGCCCTTTTTAATAGTCAAAAGAAATTGGAGGCCAACTTACCCCCCTCTCACGCCCACCTTTTCCTCAAACACATCCAATCAAAATTTTGAGATAGCCATTTTGTTCAATGTAGTTAAAAATTCAGAAAATTAGGTCTTTGAGGAAAACAACCCCCTACAGTCATCACGGCAAAAGTTGTAAATTATGCCCTGGGGGCATACAAGGTTTTTATAGAAAGCATTGTCGTAGAAACTTCAGAAAGGGCTCATTCAATTGGAAATGTAAAAGATTACCTCCGTTTTTGATAGTCAAAAGTGATTGGAAGGTAACTAATACCCCTTCCACGCCCACCATTTCCTCAAAATTTTGATATAGCTATTTTGTTCAACATAGTTTGAAGTTCTGGAAATTATATGTTTTAGCAGGACATTCCCCCACAGTCTTCAGGGAAAGGGTTGTAAGTTATGCCTGGGGGGCATATATGGTTCTTATGGAAGGAATACTCTTATAAACTTCAGAGGGCTCCTTTGAATGGAAATTGAAAGTTCTAGTTCAACTTTTAAGTGTCAAAGATATTGGAGGGTAACCCCCCCCCCAAACCATTTTTTCCCAAATACATCGAAAAAAATTTTTGAGAGAGCTCTTTTGTTAAAAATAGTTCAAAGATCATATAACAAAAATTCCAGGGTCAACACAACCCCCCAGGGCCCAGGGGCATGCGTTGTAAGATATGCCCTGGGGTATTTATAGGTCTTATGGAAGGGATGCTCGTATTAACTTCAAACAGGGGTCATTTGATTAGAAATTGAAAGTTCTAGTTCCCTTTTTAAGATTCAAAAGAGATTGGAGGGCACCTAGCCCTGCCCCCCCCCTTCCATGCCCTTTTTTCCTTGAACCCACCAATAAGAACTTTGAGATAGCCTGTTTTTAAAAAAAATAGTTCAAAGACCATATAACAAAAACTCCAGGGTTGACACAGCCCCCAGGGCCCAAGGGCAGGTGTTGTAAGTTATGCCCTGGGGGAATATATGGTTCTTATTGAAGGGATGCTCGTAAAAACTTCAGAGAGGGCTCATTTGATCGAAAATTGAAAGTTCTAGTTCAGTTTTTTAGAGTCAAAAGGGATTGGAGGGCAAGTAGCCGCCCCCCCACGCCCCTCTTTCCCCAAATGCGTCCAATAAAAATGTTTAGATAGTCTAAAACCTACTGCGTCATTGGTACTTTACTTAAAACTATATGCATCTTGAACAGTCTTGGAAAGTATAAACAACATCAACTTGAATATTTGATGCATAATGATATTAACTGTTGAAAGATCCATCAGTTCAAGAATTTATTTCACTGTAATTTTATTTTTATTTTTGATGTTGTAAGAACTGGAAAAGAAAATATTTGTAATATAATTCGTTTTCAGTTAAGCACCAATGATGCAGTAGGCTTTTGGTTTTTATTTACAGTTAAGGAAGGAGACAGTATCCAAACACTTGTTTGTAGTGAAACTATATTCATCTTCAACAAATTTAAAAAGAGCTACTAAATTGAACTGAATATTTGATGTATAATTAAATTAATTGCTGAAAACTCATCAGTTCAAAACGGTACTATAATTTTATTGTTTATTTTCAATATTAAGCACAAAAGAAAATATTTGTCATAAAATTGGTTTTCAGTAAAACGCCAATGACATAGTAGGTTTTAGACTTTTACAGTGAGACAGGGAGGTGATACCCAAACTCTTCTTTGTAGTGATTTTTGTTTGTTTGAAGCTTGATTTGCATATTCAATTTAAGTTTCACTTGTTTTAAGATTTATTTATTAATTTACATTAATATCTATTGGATGTTTGTTTGCATTGATTGTTTATTTAATTTCTGTTTGTTTTAAGTTTCATTTATACATCAATAGGAAAATATTTTTTTTTGTTTTAAGCTTGATTTTCATATTCAATCTAAGCATTACGCGCTTTAAGATCTATTTATTCATTTATATTATTACTTGCTGTATGTTTTTTGCTATGACTGTTTATTTAATTTCCGTTTGTTTGGGGTTTCATTTATTCTTTAATAGTAATTTCTGGTTGTTTTGAGTTTGAATTTTAACAGGCATTTGTATCTGCTGAGCTTAAGTTTAAAATGACCTTTACTTTTCATTGAAAAACTTATTTTTTGGAAAGTTTTTTTTTAATCAATAGCTAGAAATATTCTTGAAACTTTAAAAGGAGCTAATTTGATATGAAGTTAAAAGTTGTAGGGCTGTTCTAGACCTATACAAAATGTGGTTCAATCCCACTTTCTAGGGCTACAATGATAGAAAGTATGTGAGGGCTAGGACATGTGTTGTGGTTGAAGGATTGCCAAAGATTGTCCTTGTTTGCCAACAATTTAAGACCAAGCAAGGTTCTTGTACATTATTCAGAAAACACCAAGAATTTAGATCTGCAAGATCAATCAATAACCAGTCTGTATTTGGAGACAATTAACTTAGGCTCAAAGGAAAAACTACAGTAAATTCTTTTTTATTCATATTATTGACTTACAAATAAAGTAAACATACCACTCAATGCCCTTTTTTGTGCTCTTTCCAAATATAATAATCATTTTTGTCGAAATGAATTTTACTCCCACCCCTATATATACCAATTCAGGGTATATATTTGCACATTAGGGGATTGGGGGTAAACTTTATTTCTGATGTAAATGAGAGGTAAGTTCAAACTTTCATTTGTGAAAAGTATTTTCATTTGGCCTATAAAAACCCCATTTTTGCTCGTTTTTCTTTCTTTATATGGACAAGTACCCTAAACAAAAACCAGGTTATCTGCTATTGAAGTTGAAAGATGTCATAAGGAAATATTTAAGGGAAATAAGAACTTTTTGGGAGGGCTTTAAAAGGGAAGCAATCCATCAATTGTGATAGAGGAGGAGTGTGTGTAGCTGTGTTAAGATTCTAACTTGTGTTTTACCCAAAGTAAGTATGGTGGTTGAGTTGCATGGTGGTTCCCTAGCAAAGTGGTTCAGTTACATGGGGGTTTAGTTAAATGGGGTTGAGTTGCATGAGGGTTCAGTTAAAGGAGGTTCAGTTGCATGACAATTCAGTAGCACAAGGGTTCAGTTGCATGGTGGTTCAGTTACATGGTGGTTCAGTTACAATGGACCCAAATAAACATGCATCCATGATTTTTCTTTTGGCAAAAAAAAACAAATTTTCCTTTGGGCAAAAAATCTTGCAGATAGTTATCTGAAACCTCAACAGTGCAGTTCTCTGATATGCTGAATCTGATGGTGTGACTTTCACTCAAAAAGGGTGTTTCCTTCTTTTTTGAAAATCAGATGAATTTTCTCAGGCTAATAGCTTTTGATGGGTAACATTAAAGTTCACGAATTTTATGAATATAATGAATTTTTTGTCACATAAACTTCAAAAAGGGCTCATTTGACTGGAAACTGAAAGGGCTAGTGCCCTGTTTAATAGTTGAAAGTGATTGGAGGGCAACTAGCCCCACTCTCATGCCCACCATTTTCCCAAACACATCCAATGAATATTTTGATAGAGCCATTTTATTCAACATAGTCAAAAGATCTGGAAATTATGTCTTTGAGGATGTACACTCCCCCCACAGTCCTCAGGACAAGATTTGTAAGTTATACCCTGTGGGCATATAAGGTTCTTTTTATACAAAGCATTGTTGTAGAAGCTTCAAAAAGGTTCATTTGATTGGAAACTGAAAGGGCTAGTGTCCTTTTTAGCAGTCTAAATTGATTGGAGGGCAACTAACCCCTCTCTGATGCTAACCATTTCACTGAAGAGATCCAATCAAAATTTTGAGACAGCCATTTTGTTCAATGTAGTTGAAAGGTCTAAAAATTATGTCTTTGAGGATGACAAACCCCCCACAGTCCCCAGGGCAAAGGTTTTTAAGTTATGCCCAGGAGGCATATAAGGTTTTTATAGAAAGTGTTGTAGAAACTTCCAAAAGGGTTCATTCAATTGGGAATTGAGAGGGCTAGAGCCCTTATTTACAGTCAAAAGCAATTGGAGAGCAAACCTCCCCCCCCCCCACGCCCATCATTTCCCCAAACATCATTCCCCCCAAAGTGCTGGTTATAGTGCACAAGTACTGTCAATTCTTTAGATGTGTCCATTTTTGGAGCTGCAGTTACTATTTGGCTAGGTTGCTCCTCACTTACAGTTTGTTACAAAGAACTGTTTAAAAATCCTGCTAGGTAAATATACATTACATCAATATTACTCCTTGTATTTGATAAACCTAGCCCCCTGCAATTTTACTAAGTTTAGGCTATATTTGAGAGAGTGACACTTTTTTTAAAATCAATAATATTACATATCTTTCAGAAGCAGTGAAAATAAATTGTGAGTTGATACAACCAGCACTTTCAATAAATAGCATATAGCTTATGTAAACAAAACCTACCAGTAACATTATTTTCAAATGAAATATATTCAACTTTTACTCTAAAGGAAAATTGTAATATTTACAGCATTGATCATGCAGCAGGGGTGCAGCAAACAATAAATTTGCCTTCATCAAAGTAAAAATCTAGATCTGGGTCAATTACCATGACCAAACCTTGGACTAATTAAGGAAAAGACATCTATTTTAACTTCTGTAATATATTCTTTTAATCCAAATGATCAACAGCAAGACATTAAACTGCATGAGAATTGAACTGATTCAACTAAACAGGGAATTAGAATAAATTTTCTTGCACCATATCTTCATGGCTAATTTTTCAAAACAAAACATGATTATGTCTTGTTTTAATATCTGACCTATAACCTCTATTCTTTAACTATTGGAAATTTTATAATGACTCTTTCCTTATTTACTGCTAATTTTGCTTAAATATTCAAGACACTTAACAAGAAATAAACTCAAGCACTTCCCTTAAAAGCTTTGACAAGCTTGCAGCTGTCATGCATTAAACAAGCTTATTTACATGGTGTGCAGCTAACACTCAACATTTGGCAGTAAATATTAACCCTGAATCACTAAAAACCCAGTAAATTTTTCATTATTCATATTATTGACTTATGAATAAATTAAACATACCACTCAATGCCTTTTTTATGCTCTTTCCAAATATATTAATCATTTATGTTAAATGAATTTTACCCCCACCTTTATATACCAATTCAGGGTATATATTTGCACATTAGGGGGAAGAGGGGGGGGGGTTAAGTTTAAACTTACCTCCCATTCACATCAGAAATAAAATTCGCCCCCCCCCCTAATGTGCAAATATAAACCCTGAATTGGTATATATAGGGGTGGGGGTAAAATTCATTTCCAATAAAAATGAATAGCCTATTATATTTGGAAAGAGCATAAAAGAGGCATCAAGTGGTATGATTCCTTTATTCGTAAGTCAATTATATGAATAACAAAAAATTTACCAAAAACCCTTTCTGCTGCTGTACATGTTGCTGAATGACAGCAATTTCACATCCAAATCAGCAATCAAAAATGGCTGAGCAGCTTAGAATATCTTATCCGGATGGCACATGACTGGAAAATTTTTTAGATCTCCTAGCATGGGCTACCAAGCACAGATATGAATTTTACTGGAATTTACAGAAATACCTCCCTAGGCCCTTGCTTAATAGCCTCTAGGCCTAACAGGACAAGGCTATCTTCAGTCCCCCTAATTGAATAGCAGAAAGTTTCTTAAACTTAAAGCTAGATTCACCTAGAACAATAGCTCTTTTAGATTAGCAGGAAGTCTCTACACTATTTGGTAAATTTTTAACAAATCATATTATTGAGTTAGGAATAATGGGAATACGCCATTCAACGTCGTTTTTATGCTGATTACAAATATAATAATCATTTCTTATCAGAAATGAATTTCAACCCCCCCCCCCTATCCTAACCTAAGCCCTACCTCCATATTTGCAAATATATATCCTGAATTGACATATATAGGGGGGGGGCAAAAATTCATTTCCGATAGCCACTATATTATTTGGCAAAATAGAGGTAATCGTAATTTGGTACTTGTTGGGTACTAAGATCTAAGGACAAAACGAATTTTTCGAACATGCTGAACATTTGAAACTTTTAGCTGAAAATTGCTTATGATTTTCATTAAAATTGACTGATATCACGTAAAATTTGCCTTTGAATATTTTATTATATGAACTAATTTTATAAAAATATTTGAAATCTTAATGACTATATTGTTTGTTTTATTACTAACATTTAACTTAAACCTAATATTTGGTTTTATAAAAATGATTTTTTTTTGTCGAAACGCAATCCCTTGAAAATTCAATTTCAAATTTATAAAATATGTCTGAATTGAGTACCCTCACAGCTGAAATACTAGACCTATTAAATAATGAACAAGATACATTTGAAGCTGAAGTGCTCACTCTATTACCCAAAATGAAAAAAAGTTATCTGTCAAAGGAACCAGAGAAAAGCCAGTTGGGCTTTTTTTCAGTTTGCCACAAATTAATAGAGAAATGCCTCCAAGAGGTAAGGTTTGCCAATATACCCTAGGGAAATTATACATAACAGTCTTATTCTTGTCCTCTTTTGAACCAAATATTATACAGCAGTACCATTTGGTTTGCATTTGATACTAGGCTAGGCTATTTGCCAACATTGTCTAATGTTGCTAGCCTATGATGATAGTTGTATTATGGCCCTTCTATCCCCTCCTGATGAGGCTAGATGAATCCTAAAACATACAAGGAACTTGATAAAGGTATATTACAGGGCAGCTGGTAAATTTCTAAGTGGCCATACAATTTAGCTAGGATGAAAATAAAAAGGGAAGGTGCCCAATGGATATTCTTAAAAAAATTACATTCTATAGAATGTAAAAATAATATCCAACTACACTTAGTATCAAGATAGAACATCATGCTAGACAGATATTAACATTTTTAAGACTCTTACACCTTTACCTATCTGGCTGAATATTTGACTGTCTATGCAATATACAGAAAATCTACCTAGTTGGATAATAACATGGTCAATATATACCAAATCATATTATTGAGTTAGGACTAAAGCGAATACACCATTCAATGCCTTTTTTTATGCTGATTACAAATATAATAAGCATTTCTGTCGGAAATAAATTTCAGCCCCCCCCCCTATATATGCCAACTCAGGGTTAGGTTAGGTATAGCCTATATAGGGGGGGGGGCTGAAATTCATTTCTGATAGAAATGCTTATTATATTTGTAATTAGCATAAAAAAAGGCATCATATGGTGTATTCACTTTATTTGAAACTCAATTATATGATTTGGTATATATTGACCAATAACATAGCTTAGTGTTTTGGATATATATCCAAATAGGCAGACAAGAAGATTCTCTAAGCAGTTTTGGGTTAATATCCAACTAGCCAGATAAATTGTTTCTCTTAGGCAGAGAGAATATCTACCTAGTTTGATAATAATGTTGCTTAGTGTTTCTGATATATATCCAACTAGGCAGATAAGAAGATTCTCTAAGCAGTTTGGGGTTAATATCCAACTAGCCAAATAATTCATTTCTCTTAGTCATAGCATGAACATCTAACTAGGTGGATAATACCAAGTCTTAACACTCCTAATATATCCAACTAGGAGGATAAGTAAATTTCATTATACAGTTTTGGAATAATATCCAACTAGCCAGATAAATTGTTTCTCTTAGGCACAGCAAGAATGTCCAACTAGGTGGATAATAATGTAGCTTAGTGTTTCTGATATATATCCAACTAGGCAGATAAGAAGATTATCTAAGCAGTTTGGGGTTAATATCCAACTAGCCAGATAATTCATTTTTCTTAGGCACAGCATGAACGTCTAACTAGGTGGATAATACCAAGTCTTAACACTCCTGATATATATCCAACTGGGAGGATAAGTAAATTCCATTAGGCTATGCAGTTTTGGGATAATATCCAACTAGCCAGATAAATTGTTTCTCTTAGGCTGAGAGAATATCTACCTAGTTGGATAGTAATGTAGCTTAGAGTTTCTGATATATATCCAACTAGGCAGATAAGAAGATTCTCTAAGCAGTTTGGGGTTAATATCCAACTAGCCAGATAATTCATTTCTCTTAGGCACAGCATGAACATGTAACTAGGTTGATAATACCAAGTCTTAACACTTCTGATATATATCCAACTGGGAGGATAAGTAAATTGTATTACACAGTTTTCAGATAATATCCAACTAGCCAGATAAATTGTTTCTCTTAGGCACAGCAAGAATATCTAACTAGGTGGATAATAATGTAGCTTAGTGTTTCTGATATATATCCAACTAGGCAGATAAGAAGATTCTCTAAGCAGTTTAGGGTTAATATCCAACTAGCCAGATAAATTGTTTCTCTTAGGCAGAGAGAATATCTACCTAGTTTGATAATAATGTTGCTTAGTGTTTCTGATATATATCCAACTAGGCAGATAAGAAGATTTTCTAAGCAGTTTGGGGTTAATATCCAACTAGCCAAATAATTCATTTCTCTTAGTCATAACATGAACATCTAACTAGGTGGATAATACCAAGTCTTAACACTCTAATATATCCAACTAGGAGGATAAGTAAATTTCATTATACAGTTTTGGGATAATATCCAACTAGCCAGATAAATTGTTTCTCTTAGGCACAGCAAGAATATCTATCTAGGTGGATAATAATGTAGCTTAGTGTTTCTGATATATATCCAACTAGGCAGATAAGAAGATTATCTAAGCAGTTTGGGGTTAATATCCAACTAGCCAGATAAATTGTTTCTCTTAGGCAGAGAGAATATCTACCTAGTTTGATAATAATGTTGCTTAGTGTTTCTGATATATATCCAACTAGGCAGATAAGAAGATTCTCTAAGCAGTTTGGGGTTAATATCCAACTTGCCAAATAATTCATTTCTCATAGTCATAACATGAACATCTAACTAGGTGGATAATACCAAGTCTTAACACTCCTAATATATCCAACTAGGAGGATAAGTAAATTTCATTATACAATTTTGGGATAATATCCAACTAGCCAGATAAATTGTTTCTCTTAGGCACAGCAAGAATATCTAACTAGGTGGATAATAATGTAGCTTAGTGTTTCTGATATATATCCAACTAGGCAGATAAGAAGATTATCTAAGCAGTTTGGGGTTAATATCCAACTAGCCAGATAATTCATTTCTCTTAGGCACAGCATGAACATCTAACTAGGTGGATAATACCAAGTCTTAACACTCCTGATATATATCCAACTAGGAGGATAAGTAAATTCCATTAGGCTATGCAGTTTTGGGATAATATCCAACTAGTTAGATAAATTGTTTCTCTTAGGCTGAGAGAATATCTACCTAGTTGGATAATAATGTTGCTTAGAGTTTCTGATATATATCCAACTAGGCAGATAAGAAGATTCTCTAAGCAGTTTGGGGTTAATATCCAACTAGCCAGGTAATTCATTTCTCTTAGGCACAGCATGAACATCTAACTAGGTGGATAATACCAAATCTTAACACTCCTGATATATATCCAACTAGGAGGATAAGTAAGTTCCATTAGGCTATGGAGTTTTGGGATAATATCCAACTAGCCAGATAAATTGTTTCTCTTAGGCACAGCAAGAATATCTAGCTAAGTGGATAATGCTGAAATTTAGATCTTCTGATATATATTTAACTAGACAGGAAGTTATTTAACTAGCCTACCTAGTTTGATTAATATCAGAAGGGCTAGGATAGAGTATTATCCACCAAATTAGATGTTTATGCTATGTCTAAGAGAAAAAATTGTCTGACTAGTTGGATATTATCACTAATTTGTATGAAGTATTGACTTATCTGTCTAGTTAGATATATATCACAAGCATTAAATTAAAGTATTATCCACCTAGTTAGAGATACTAAGTTGGCTCTTATGCTTTATTGTATTTGGCTAGCAAGATAAAACTATATTTCTTTTAAATTTTAATTATTTTCCTAGTTGGATAATTTCTTATTTGCTTAAAAGGATTTTTCAGATAGCTAACTAGTTGGATAGTTTTGGCAATAACTAAGTATGGTTGGATATTATTTTTACATTCTATAGAATAGAAATTTTTAGATAATATCCATTGGGTATACTCCCGTCTAGACAGGTGTCTAGCCAGAATCCAATGTCTAGGCAACAACTGTTCACAAGTAAAATTCAGCACTTAGCTAGACATGCTAGACAAGGTGCTTGACATTGAGGCTAGACATTGAGTTCTAGCCTCTAGAACTCAATGTCTAGGATTTTTGATTACAGCCAATCAGAATGTGTCAAGATCCACTATTTTCATCATTTTTGTTTACATTTGCAAACTGAAATTTAACTTTTGTTTTGTCATTGATTGTTTTTTTTCATTTTTGGCAAATATGCAACACCAGACATAATAATGAAGCACACTAAGGCAATTGTTTTGCTTATCTCATCCATTAGCTTGTGACAATAAAAATAACGATTATAATATTTGAAAGTTTTGCCTGCATAAGCTCTGTTGATTGGCTAGAAATGACAATTTGAAACTAAATTTGTAGTTTTAGCTAAGCACCAAATTAATATATGTGAATGGTTGTTGCCTAGACATTGGATTCTGGCTAGACACATGTCTAGACATGGGATTCCAGCTAGTCATGCTTGTGAACACCACTTAACACTTTCATCTTAGCTAAATTATATAGCCCACTAGAAATTCACCAACAAAAATATTTACTGGGAAGGTATATAAATTTTTGGGGATACTACTATTAGTACTTCTGCTTTTACAATTTAGATAAAGAAAAAGAGTGTAAGTGTATCCAGATTGTCAAATAGCATAGGTAGAATATTTTGGGAATTATATTAAGTTTTATTTTTCAGGTCAACTTCAGAAGCTATAATATCATAGGCAGCATGCTAGCACTGTCCTAGTAACGAATGATGTGGGGACATGTGTTGTTGTTTTTTTCTCCATACCTGGGCACTTTGTATTGAAGGAGTTGTTGCAGAAACTTTGAAAAGGGCTCATTTGATTGGAAATTGGAGTTGCTAGTGCCCTTTTTAATAGTCAAAAGTGATTGGAGGGCAACTACCCCCTCCCACACCCATCATTCCCCAAAATACATCCAATCAAAATTTTGAGATAGCCATTTTGTTACAAATACATGCCCTGGGGGCATATAAGTTTTTTATAGAAGGCATTGTTGTAGAAACTTCAAAAAAGGCTCATTTGATTAGAAATTCAAAGGGCTAGTACACTTTTTAATAGTCAAAGGTGATTGAAGGGCAACTAGCCCCCCCACACCCATATTCCCCCAAACACATCCAATCAAATTTTGATATAGCCATTTTGTTCAGAATAGTTGATTTCCAGATAGAAAATATCTTTTTGAGGAGGATACTCCCCCACAACCCTTGGGGCAAGGGTTTTAAGTTATGCCCTGAGGGCATATAAGGTTTTTATAGAAGGTGTTGTTATAGAAACTTAAAAAAAAGGCTCATTCGACTGGAAATTCAAGGGGCTAGTGCCCATTTTAATAGTCAAAAGTGATTGGAGGGTAACTAGTCCCCCCCCCTGCACTCATCATACCCCCAAATACGTCCAATCAAAATTTTGAGATAGCCATTTTGTTCAGCATAGTTGATTTCCAGATAGAAAATATGTTTTTGAGAAGGATACTCTCCCACATCCCTCAGGGCAAGGGTTTTAAGTTATGCCCTGGGGGCATATAAGGTTTTTGAAGAAGGTGTTGTCATAGAAACTTCAATAAAAGCTCATTTGATTGAAAATTCAAACGGCTAGTGCCCTTTTTAATAGTTGAAAGTGATTGGAGGGCAACTAGCCCCCCCCCACACCCATCATTCCCCCAAACACATCCAATAAAAATTTTGAGATAGCCATTTTGTTCAGGGTAGTTGATTTCCAGATAGAAAACATATTTTTAAGGAGGGCACTCACCCACAACCCTCAGGGCAAGGGTTATAAGTTATGCCCTGGGGGCATATAAGGTTTTTATTGAAATCCTGAAAAAGGAACTTGAATAGTAATAATATAAATGAATAAATAGATCTTAAAGCGAGTAAGGCTTAGATTGAATATGAAAATCAAGCTTAAAATGAAAACAAATATTTTGCTATTAAAGTATAAATGAAACTTAAAACAAACAGAAATTAAATAACAATCAATGCAAACAAACATACAATATATATTAATGTAAATGAATAAATAAATCTTAAAACGAGTGAAACTTAAATTGAATATGCAAATCAAGTTTGAATCAAATAAAAGTAACTACAAACAAGAGTTAGGGTATTGCCTCACTGCATAAGCCTAAAACCTAATTACTTGCTTACTCGCTTTAAGATCTATTTATTCATTTATATTATTACTTGTTGTATGTTTTTTGCTATGATTGTTTATTTAATTTCTGTTCATTTTAGCTTTCATTTATTCTTTAATAGTAATTTCTGGTCGTTTTGAGTTTGAATTTTAACAGGTATTTGTATCTCCTGAGCTTAAGTTTAAAATGGCCTTTACTTTTCTTTGAAAAACTTATTTTTCGTAAAGTTTTTTTTAATCAATCAAAGAGAGCAAACAGATTTTTTTGCTAATGGTATCAAGTTTTCCATTACAGGTCAACTTGAGAAGTTATGAAACTAAATTAAACAGTACTATTTTGTGTACACATTTTTAAAAGGGTGTATGCTGTTAAAAATTGCTGAAAATTTTTCTCCGGCATAGAAATAGCAGACCAAACTATAGTCTTAAAAAAGGAAAAAATTTGAAGCATTATTTTCTTTTTCCCTTAACAAACAGAAATTAATTAAAAAAAACTTTTTCCACAATAGGCCTATAAGTTTTTCAAAGAAAAGTAAAGAACTCCATTAAACAAAAAATGAGCAAAACTAAAATCAAATAATCTACCAAGCGTGAAACTACCACAAATCAGCATTGATAAATAAATGAAACCCAAAACAAACAGAAATTACAATAATTAACCAAGTCAAACTCAAAACGAGCAGAAATTAACATAAGTTGAGTGCAAAACCCCTTTGATTTCCCAAGGCCAGAACAAAATTTGCACTTTGCTGAAAAAATACAAATGAATGTGCATTGTCAGTTTAATATACATATACTGAAATTTAGTAATCAAAATGTTAATACTAGGCCTATATGATTTATTAAAGTTATAAAAGTAAAAACATTTATTTTTTTTCAGTAAAGTGCAAATTTTGTGCTGGCCTTGGGAAGGCAAAGGGGTTTTGCGCCCAACTTATGTTAATTTCTGCTCGTTTTGAGTTTGACTTGGTTAATTATTGTAATTTCTGTTTGTTTTGGGTTTCATTTATTTATCAATGCTGAGTTGTGGTAGTTTCACGCTTGGTAGATTATTTGATTTTAGTTTTGCTCATTTTTTGTTTAATGGAGTTCTTTACTTTTCTTTGAAAATCGCATTTTGTGGGAAAAGTTTTTTTTAATTAATTTAATTAAAAATTACTGTTTGTGTCGGGATCAAAAATTGTTGAAAAAGTTTCTCCAACATACAAATAGCAACCCAAACTATGGATTCTTATAGAAAAAAATTTAAAAGATATACAACATTTGTTAATTTATAGTTGTTTTTTCACTGATGAATGTTTTTTTTGTCATTTTTTGTGTTTGTTACGCAACAAGCCTATGGCTTCCTCCTTTATTGGATAAAATAAATAAAATAATAAATAATTATTTATTCCATGAAAAAGACTATGTCATCAAAAAACAAACAGAAATTAATTTAAAAAAAAATCAACAAAAAAGGTTTTTCAAAGAAAAGTAAAGAGCTCCATTAAGTCAACAATGAGCAGAAATAAAGTCAAACAATTTTCCAAGCATAAAATAACCACAAATCACCATCAATAAATAAATGAAACTCAAAACAAACAGAAATTACAATAAATAGCCAAGTCAAACTCAAAACAAACAAAAATTGACATGAGTATGGCTGATAACCCCCATGCCTTCTCAGGACTAGAACAAAATTTGCACTTTACTTAAAACAAAACATTTTTAAAATGTTTTCACTTTTCTTACTTCAATAAATAAGAAATTATTAAAACTTTAAGGTATAAATATCAGTAGGCTATATGTCAATTAAACTAACAATCCACAGTCATTTGTCTTGTTGTTGTTGTTTTTTTTTTCAGTAAAGTGCAAATTTTGTTCTAGTCTTGAGAAGGCATGGGGGTTATCAGCCCTATTCATGTTAATTTTTGCTCATTTTGAGTTTGACTTGGCTATTTATTGTAATTTCTGTTTGTTTTGAGTTTCATTCATTTATTGATAGTGATTTGTGGTAGTTTTATGCTTGGAAGATTATTTGTCTTTAATACTGCTCAGTTTTGGCTTAATGGAGCTCTTTACTTTTCTTTGATTTTTTTGTGGAATAGGTTTTTTAAATTAATTTATTTTTGTTTTTATTGACATAGTGTTTTTCATGGGAAAAAGTAATATTTTATATTCTAAGTTTTTTTTTTCTATAAGAATCCATAGTTTGGGAACTCCTAAAGTAGACCTAAAAAATAAAACTTAATATTGTTTCCAAAACATTCTATATATCCTCTTTGACAACCTAGATACACTTATACTCTTTTGATTATTTAAATTGTGAGATTAGAAGTAATGATGGTAATAGCCCCAAAAGTTTCAACTTAATACCCGCAGTTGTTCTTGATATATTGCTGAGGTGTCTTGGTGGCAACCATTAAACACAACGCCTTTTGATTTAATTTAAAGCAACATTTAGTTTTAAAGTTTTTATGGTCCAATTGAATAATTTGGGGGGGGGGGTGGACCTGCATGATATCCCTAAATACATAGCTGCTGGATTGTTCTACTATACTTAACAAAATGACTTTATCAAAATTTTGACTAGATGTGTTTGGAAAATTAATGGGCTTGAGAGAAGGGAAGCAGGTCCTACAATCTCTTTTTGTTCTTAAAAAGTCACCAGAAGTTTTAATTTTGAATCAGATTAGCTCTTTTAAAAGTTTCAATGATAATTATGGCTATTGCAAAGTGGTGTTGCCTATGAAATTGCTTTTATACCCTTTTGAAAACCTGCATGCGTTTTTTTTTTTTTAATTTAAACTCGTCCTAAACGTCCCCTAAAAGTTTCACCTTAATACCCTTAGTGTCATAAGTTATAGCAACTGTAGTGGTAGTATTAAAAGTATACACATAGTGCCTTCTGGCTAGTTCAAAATCCCCCATAACTTAAACTTAAAGGTCTAACTTAACAATATTAGTTGTTCTTGAGATATTGCTTTGTCACTTTTTTGAAAGTCCATGTGCTCATAGTTTATTTTGATTTAGTTTAATATCTATCTAAATATTTCTTAAAAGCTTCACTTTAGTATCCTTACCTTGTGCAGTAGCAATAGTTTTAGCAGTATTATTAGCAGTATGCACATAGCATTTTTGGTTTCTTCAACATCCTATTCAACACATGCTGAAAGTTTCAGCTTAATACCATGAACTGTCCCTGAAGCACTTCTAATCCATCTGCTTGTCAACCTGTGTGGGCCATAGTGTGTTTCAAATTAGTTTGATGCAGTTTCTATATATCCCAAATTTTTCACCTTAATACATATAGTTTTAATAGCAGTAGAATTAATAGTAGTAGCCTAAGATTTAGTGGCAGTAGTAGCAATAGAAGTAGTAATAATAGTTGCAGTATTATTAATACTACAAGTAGATGCAGTAGCATTAGGATGCAAATATATTCTTTTGGTTTGTTCAACATCCCTCATAACAAGCCTTGTTAGTTTCAACGTCACACACCAAACTGTTCCTAAGATATAGCTGTCACACCCTTTTGACAACCTGCATAAAGATAGTGTGATGTGATGCATTGCACCTTCCCCCTCAAAATTTGTTGATAATTTCACTTTCATACCCTTAGGCATAGTTGTAATAGTAGTCACACTAGTAGTATTTATATTACTAGTGATTATATTGAGTAGCAGTGCTACTACTAGCAGAAATAGTATTAACATATTGCCTTTTGGTCAGTATAGCATCTCTCTCATCAAGTTTTGGAAGTTTCAACTTATGGAAATTAGCCATTACTATGACATTGCTAATATGTCCTTTTGATAACATGTATGTTGATATACTTCTTGAAATTTTCATCTGAATGCTCTTAGCCTTACAAGTAGTTGCAATAGAAGTAGTAGTACTAGTAGTAGTTAATGTAACAGTAACAGTAGAATTAGCAGTAATGTGCACATATTGCCTTTTGGTGAGATGATCTTCCCCTTTAAGCATTCTCTGAAAGTTTCAACTTAATACCCAGTCAAATCTTGAGATATGCTATTTTGACAATGTGCATGCCCATATTGTCTTTTGATTTTATTTGAATTTTCTCTCAATACTGTATATGAAGTAGTTAGTTAGTAGTAGAGGTGGTAGTTGTAATAGTATTTGTAGCATAGTAATATCATCTCCCTTATTATTTCCTGAATTATTTCTGATCGTCTCCCTTATTATTTCCTGAATTTTCCAAATTAATATACTCAGTTATTCCTGTATTACACCCTTTTATAATCTGTATATGCATACCATGTTTTTATTTAGTTCATCTCTCCCCTCAAAATTCTCTGAAAGGCTCACCTGAATGCGCTTTGTATGTTTGTAAAGTTCAAGCATGTTTACCTTTCTCAATAACGTATACTATGTGTAAACAATGACTGAATTGCCTAACTTGCAGCCCTTGGCCTGATGACTGTGGGGAGGATGAGATTCCCAAAGACATAATTAGCCTACTAGACCTTTCAACAATGTTGAACAAAAAAGCTCTCTTAAACTTTTCATCATGTGTGTTTGGGGGAATGATATGCTTAGGGGGGCTGATTGCCCTGCATTCACTCTTGACTCTAAAAAAAGGGCACTAAAACTTCGGAATTCCAATTGAATGAGCTCCATCCAATCCAAAATTTATACAACCACCCATTCCATAAAAACCTTATATGCCCTGGGGCATAGCTTGAAACCCTTGTCCATAGGCTCTGGGGGATTATGTCCACTCTAAAGACATTGTTATATGATTTTTGGACTATTGGTAACAAAATGGCTCACAATCTCACAATTTCAGTTGATACCGTTTGGGAAAAGGGATTGTCAGGGATGGAGTGGGGGCTATTTGCTCGACATCTTGTTTTACTCTCAAAAGAAAACTAGAATTATACATTTGCAATCAAATGAGTCTTTTTTAAATCTCCATGACCATCCCTTCCATAAAAAGCTTGTATGCCCCTGGGGCATAACTCACATCCCTTACCCCAAGACTCTGTGGGATTCTGTCAACCTTAAAGGCCTTTTTTATATGATCTTTTGACTATTTTTGAAAAAAATGGTTGTCTCAAAATTTCTATTGGATGCATTTGGGGAAAATAAGACATGAATGGTGGCAGCCCCCAATCACTTTGACTCTTGAAAAGGGCACTAGAACATCAGATCTCCAATTGGATGAGCCACCCTTTCCATAAAAACTGTGTATGTCAATTGGGCATAACTTACAACCCTTGTGCTGAGGGCAGTGGGGAGAGGGATCTTAGAATTTTGATTAGATGTGTTGTTAAAATTGATGGATGTGAAAGAGGGGGGGGGGCTTGTTGCTCTCTAATCACTTTTGACTGTTAAAAAGACCACGAGCCCTTTCAATTGCCAATTGAATGAACCCTTTTCGAAGTTTCTACAAAATTTCTATATCAAAAATTTCTCAAAATTACAAATAGCCATCTCAAAATTTCTGTGATATGCATTTGTTGAAAATACAAGGTGTATGTATTGGGGGAGGGGTATCCATCCTCCAATTACTTTGAATCTTAAAAAGAGGAATAGAACTTCTGATTCCCAATCCAATGTGCCCCCTCCAAAGTTCATACAACCACCCTTTCTATAAAAACCTTATATGCCCAGAGGGCATAACTTACAGCCTTGCCCTAAGGGCTTTGGGGGGGTTGTCACCATCAAAAACATAATTTCTGGACCTTTTAACTGCTGAACAAAATGTCTATCTCAAAATTTTGATTGGATGTATTTGGGGAAATAATGGGTATGGGAAGCTCCAATCACTTTCAACTACTAAAAAGGGTACTAGCCTTTTCAATTTTCAATCAAATTAGCCCTATACTTAATATTATTCCCAAGAGATTCCATCTATGTTCTTTGACAACCTGGATATAGCCTACTTGTACTCTTTTTATTTATTTAAACTGTAAAAGTAAAAGTAGTAATAGTAGTAGTCCTAAAAGTTTCAACTTAATACCCCTTGATAATTGCTGATGTGTCTTATTGGCAACCATAAGCACAATGCCTTTAGATTTATTTTAAAGTAATATTTAGCTTAAAAGCATAATGGTCCAACTGTATAATTGGGGGGAGGGGGCTGGACGTGCCTATTATCCCTAAAGAAATAGTTGTTGGACCATTCTACTATGCTGAACAAAATTGCCATCTTAAAATTTTGACCGGATGTGTTTGGAAAACGAATGGGCTTGAGAGAAGTGCTGATTGCTCTCCTACATCTTTTTACTCTTAAAAAGGGCACCAGTAGGCTACTTTTATTTTTGAACTGAATTACCTCTTTTAGAAGTTTTAATGATGTTTATGGCTATTATAGAGTGATGTTGCCTATGAAATCGCTTATTTTCCCTTTTGAAAACATGCATACATACAGTTTTTTGTTTAATTGAAACCCCTAAACGTTCCCTAAAAGTTTAACCTTTATACCCTTAGCATCATTAGTTATAGTAACTGTAGTGGTGGCATTAAAAGTATACACATTGTGCCTTCTGGCTAGTTCAAAATCCCCCACAACTTGCCCTTGAAAGTCTAACTTAAAAATATAAGTTGTTCTTCAGACATTGCTTTGTCACGTTTCTAAAGCCCATGTACTCATAGTTTGTTTTGATTTAGTTTAACATCCACCTAAATATTCCTTGAAAGCTTCACCTTAATAACATTAGCTTGCACAGTAGCAATAGTTATAGCAGTATTTGTGACAGTATACACATAGCATCTTTGGTTTTTCATCATCCTCTTCCACACACACTGAAAGTTTCAGCTTAATACCATGAACTTTTCCAGAAGCATTTCTGATGTGTCTGCTTCACAGCCTGTGTGGGCATAGTGTGTTTTGAATTAGTTCCATACAGTTTCTATATATCCCAAATTTTTCGCCTTAATACACTTAGTTTTAATAGCAGTAGTAGCAGCAAAATTAATAATAGTAGCCTAAGCTTTAGTAGCAATAGTAGGGTAAAGGTACTGATGATTTGACTGTGTAATTTTTGAACCCCTGTCGAAATTTTGCTTCAAAACGGAATAACTCTGTTTAGCCGTGACTTGGAGCAACATCTCTTGAAGCCGTTTTTGTATTTCAAAGATAGGAAACGTTGACACAATATCTGGTGCACCCAGATAAGCATAGAACATTTAATTCAGCCACTTTCCTGTTTTTGACAGGAAAGGAGCTCCCAAAAATTTTTCAGGTATGTAATGTTCAAACCACTGTTACTTGGTTATTTTTTGCCAAAAAAAGTTGGGATTGGCACCAATGCATCAAGATACATCTGATTTTATCTGAATTCTAGTCACATTAGCTTTTTATTCATAAAATTAAGTTAAATGGCAACAAATATTACACTGTCAAAACTAGGTTCCAAGTGTCGAAAATTCTTGTCTAATGTAGTGGAATACCAGGTGCATGTTTCTTCAGTCAAATTCAACTGTAGATAATGGCTTCTACAAATTGATTTGTAGATTTATTTCTTTGCAAATATCTTGTAGTAACCTTGTCGAAATTTTCTACAGACAGCAACAGGCCCTGTCGAAATATAGGTGACTCTGTTGAAACTTCACTGAACATGTAAAACAAATGAAACATAATTGGTGTCGGAATTCCAGGGTCCACTGACGAAAATATAGCTGTCGAATTTATGGGTGCCCACTAGTTCCAAAAATTGCAGAGGTTCACATGGAAGTCGTTTTTCCCTCTCCTTAGCACTTATTAATAAAACTAAAAAAATGATCAAATTTGGAAAATCTTATTTTCTGGGGGGGGGGGGGGGGAAAAGCCAAGAAACAAAAAAAAATTCCAAAACAAAACAAAATTTTTTGAAAAAAAAAGGTCCCCCCCCCCCCAAAAAAAAAGCCTAACCTATATTTTGGATGAAGCTAAGAATCAGCATATGAAAATAAAATCCACTATACTTTTATACATTAAATCTGAAATTGAAAAAAAAAGAAACAAGAATATACTCGTCGAATACACCAGGCTCCGCCCACAGGTATTCCCTAAGCATTTTGACATGTGTCAAATTGGGCTCCGACTTGCGTCGAAAACAGGTAACTTCTTTGTAGTGTCGATAGGTGAAAATGCTTTAATGTTCGAAAATCGGAGTTTTGTACCCCTTTCAGATAAAACTTCAACTTCTCATTGAACACTTAAATTTCTATATGTTTTTCCTACATACTGAAACCCTTTTCAAACCAAAAGTCTTTAAATTAGGACTTCAGGAGTAGAAAAACTGGTTTTTCACAAAAACTGTCTATTCATCAGTACCTTTACCCTAGTAACAGAAGTAGTAATAATAGTAGTAGTATGAGTAGATGCAATAGCATTAGGATGCAAATATTTTCTTTTTGTTAGTTCAGCTTCACTCACAACAAGCCCTGTTAGTTTCGATTTCACACATCAAACTGTTTCCTAAGATATTTCTGTTATATCCTTTTGACAACCTGCATAAAGATGGTATGATATGATTCATTTCACCTTCTCCCTCAAAATTACTTGATAATTTCACCTTCGTACCTTTAGGCATAGTTGTAATAGTAGTCACGGTAGTAGTATTGATATTATATTAGTAATAGTACAGAATAACAGTACTGCTACTAACAGCAGTAGTATTAAAATATTGCCTTTTTGTCAGTAGAACATCCCTCTCATCAAGTCCAGGAAGTTTCAACTTCATGCAATTAATCCTTACTATGAGATTGCTGATATATCCTTTTAATAACCTGTATGTTCATATGCTTCTTGAAATTTTTAAATCAATGCTCTTAACCTTACAAGTAGTTGCAACAGGAGTAGTAAAAGGAAATGTTGCAGTAACAGTGAAATTAGCAGTAATGTTCACATATTTGCTTTTGGTGAGATGATCTTCCCCTTTAAACATTTTCTGAAAGTTCCAACTTATCCCCAAATCAATTCTTGAGACACACTATTTTGACAGTGTGCATGCACATAGCATTTTTTGATTTTGTTCCAATTTCTCTCAATACTATAAATGAAGTAGTGTGATAGTAATAGTGGTGTCATATAACATTAAGGTTTACCCGATTGTCTTTTTGGAAAGTAAAGTTCAAACATGCATATCTTTCTCAATAAAATATACTATGTGTAAACAATGAACAAATTGCCTAACTTACAGGCCTTATCTTGAGGACTTTGGGGAGGTTGACATTCCCAAAGACATAATTACTGGAGCTTTCTACAATGCTGAACAAATGGCTCTCTTAAAATTTTGTTTGGGTGTGTTTTGGGGAATGATTGGCTTAGGGAGGTTGACTAGTCTATTTTTGAACAAATACCTATCTCAAAATCTTTATCGAATGCATTTGTGGAAAATATTACGTGATGGGAGGGGGCCTACCCTCCGATCACTTTTACTTTTAAAAAGGGCACTAGAACATCTGATTTCCAGTCAAATGAGCCCATTCTAGAACTTTTATAACCACCCCTTCCAAAGAATCCTTATATACCCTGGAAGCATAACTTACAACCCTTATGCTGACGACAGGGGGGGAGTGGTGCTGTCATCCTCAAAGACATAATTTCCAGACCTTTTAACTACACTGAACAAAATGGCTATATATAAATCTTGATTAGATGTTTTTTTGGGAATCCACCCTCTGATCACCCTGAGTCTTGAAAAGGGTACTAAAACTTATGATTACCGATCCAGTGAGCCCTCTCTCTAAGGAATAACTCACAATCCTTGCTCTGAAGGGAGTGGGGGGAGGGGTGTCATCCTTAAGACATAATTTCCGGACCTTTCAGCCACGTTGAACAAAATGGCTATCTCAAAATTTTGGTTGGATGGGTTTGGGGAAATGGTTGGCGTGGGAGGGGGTCATTTGTCCTCTAGTTATTTTCGACTGTTAAAAAGGGCTGTAGCCTTTTCAATTTCCAATCGAATGAGCCCTTTTCGAAGTTTCTACGACAACACATGGCTATCTCAAACTGTCTGTTGGGTGAATTTTGGAAAAACACAAAGTGTGACGGGGGAGGGGAGTATCTATCCTCTGATCACTTTGAATCTTAAAAAGGGCACTAGAACTTCTGATTAATAATCTAATAAGCCCTCTACGAAGCTTTTACGACCATCCTTTCTATAAAAACCTTATATTCCCCAGGGCATAACTTACAACCCATGCCCTGAAGGCTGTGGGGGGGGGGTTGTCATCCTCAAAGATATAATTTCCAGACCTTTTAACTATCCTGATCCAAATGGCTACCTCAAAATTGTGATTAGATGTGTTTGGGGAAATGAATGGCGTGGGAGAGGGTTAGTTGCCCTTCAATCACTGTCGACTATTAGAAAGGGCGCTAGCATTTTCAATTTCCAATCGAATGAGTTTTCATATTTCTTTCCCTTTTTGAAGTTTCTACGACATTTCCTTCGATACGAAGTGCCCTGGTCTAAAAAAAAAAAAAAACAAAGAAAAAACAGAAAACAAATGAAAACATTGTGCCCACATCGCTATTTACTTAGGCAGCGCTATTGTGTTGCCTATGATTGTGTCAGGATATTACGTGTCTGTCTTGGTTTGAAAGTTAAGCTGAAAACTTAGTTAAATAAATTGTTTTTTTCTAGTTTTCAAGTTAATGATAGATCACCCTTATTAACTAGACTGGATATTTCTCTTCTTGTGGTAAGTTTGGCGTTTACCTGCTTCCAGAATTTTTTGTTTTGGGGTGAGGGGTTGAATTTTGTAGCTTTTTTACTCTTTTGGTACCTTTTCTTTTTAATTTTCCATGATACATGCTCCTTAGGATTTTGAGGTTAATCCTTTCCCTTTCTCTCTGACTGAAACCACGATTTGAACATTTTGTTGGAGCTGTACAGCTGTTACTGGTGAAATTTTAGTATTTAGAAACTTGTAATTACCGTTGTTGTATCTACTCAAGCTGATAGAACGCAAGGAGTAATTTTACTTGGGTTTTAAGATTCTTTTTAAAATTAAGGCAAAAGAATGTATCAACTTCCTTGTGTATATTTCTTTTTAAAAAGGCTCTTTTTCAGAAATTGGGTTTGCCCCCCCCCCCAAAAAAAAAAACTACTTAAGGCAAGAGAATGTATCAACTTGCTTGTGTATATTTCTTTTAAAAAAGGATCTTTTTCAGAAATTAAATTTGACCCCCCCCCCCCAAAAAAAAAAAAATCAGAGCCTTGTGGATTTTCCTTTTTCTTAATATCTTAGATACAGCCTTATATTATGTCATTTTTCTTTAAGGATGTATCACTTGCCGGTGTAAAACAAGTTATGATGTCCTTGATGCCAATATGCTCCAGTCTGACTTGTAAGAAGTCAAATTTTTTCTATTCATTTTATGCAATGTTTTGGAATGAAAGCTGCCGTATTTCTGCTACTGACCAGGAAAAAATAATATATTTCAGGACCATGTCTCTATCCTTTTTATCAAAATGTGATACTAGTCAATTGCCGAAGCTAAGTGAAAGATTTTTGTATGTAATTCAAACAATTAATGAAACGAACTCGGACCATTTTAGTTTGCTCTTAGATGGATCCCTGAAAGTGTTGGAGGCCCTTTGTGAAAAGTTGGAGGACACTAGACATGAGTTTGATGTTTCCGTTGAGGAAGTATGCCAGTCTTCAAAATTAATTTTACTTTTTGAAATGTCTTTGAAGTGCTTGCGATTAAAACCAGAAATGTTCCCTGAATTGACTAAAAAATATGCTTTATATTTTGATAAAAAAGACTTATATTGGGATATTCTTATCCATTCTTCAAATGTTTTGTCGGATTGTGATTCAAACATTGTTTTTACCAAATGGATATATTTTTGTGAAAGCTTACCTAGTGATAATTATTTAGTAAATGTATCGTTAATGGCTATTGGTAAACTTTTTATTGGTGTTTGTCAACTCCAAACCGAGGCATATGCAATTGGAATCCCAAGTTCATTCTGTCTGTTACGAATATTGAAGAAACTTTATTCAGTTCTGCCATTTGTACAAGAAAAAGCAATGAAAGTGTTTTTTCAGGACCAAGTTTCTACTTTTGCTTCTATTTTGAGAACAGCCTTGTTCTTCATACAAAAAGTATTGTCTTTAGTGAATTCACAACTTGAAAATTCGGACGCAAATCTAATAGCTTTCTTTCGTCACAGTGCCATAACTCTTGTGAGGCAAGCAAAGTTAGATTGTGATGACAAAAAATTGGATGAATCGCTTCTGTATGTAGTCAAAGTACTTGGTAAGGCTTTTGACAATCTTTGTGCTGTTCTAACATTTTGTTTATTTTTGAAGATAGATGGTGTCAAAATTTTCAGGAAATATCAGTTACAGAATGAAAGATTTAGTTTAATGTTTTTCTTCAATGATTTCGCAAAACAATTGCAATTTTATTGACATTAGACCCCAACGCCGCACCGTTCTATCGACGGCGTGCCGCCGTTACCATTGGCGCGGCGTAGTACTGCAGGTCTGTCTATATTTAGTCACATGTTTTTGCAGTAATTTGTTGACTTTGGTGTGCTAAGAAAGCTAGCGGGCCAAGTTACTTTGTAAAACCTTATCGATATTGATTTCTAACATAAAATGGGAACAAGAGCTTAAAGACAGAGTAGGTAGTGGTGTTTTTAAGGAGGAGGGGGGGGGAATTCCGCAAGGTTTTCTTAAAGAGCTTATTCTCTTACTTGCAGTAGTCCTCCTGATTTTCGCAGCACAGTTTGAGGATTTATTTGAAGTTGCTCACAGCAATAACAATTTCGCTTTACAGATCTTATTTAGCTTTTGTATATCTATTAAGATTATTCAGTTTTAAGATCTATCTCACGTCATGAGCCGTAATTTGTCATTCTCTTGATTATTCTATCCTTGTGCTCTAATCTTGGGATTACCAGTTTCCGTCTTTTAAGTGACTCAGTATACCGTGAAGTGGCAAAATCTTTGGAATTTAGGGATTACAGAGTGCCCTTTTCCATATAATTTTTCTACTTTCATAACGCGACCTCACAATGTCATGTATTAACAACATATTTGAACTGCTTGGATCTATGATATTGGGTTTCATTTATTTATCGATGCTGATTTGTGGTAGTTCCACGCTTGGTAGATTATTTGATTTAATTTTTGCTCATTTTTGGTTTAATAGAGTTCTTTACTTTTCTTTGAAAGTATTGAAAAAGCCACAACAGTTTTGATTTGTTTTTGAATTTTGCATAGGATACCGAAAATTTGAGGGATAACACCTTCAATCGTTACTTTTATTTTAAATCGAAGATGAAAACTTTAGTTCAGATCAATGATTCTGAGTAAAGAATATTTCAAAGAAACCGTGACTTGAAAGTATGTTCTTAAAGTCTTGCAATCAAGGCCATATTTTGCGTATTTTTTTGCTCACTATTCAAGTTGAAAACTAAAATAGATCAAATCAATGCAAAAGCAGTATTTTGGCAAGCAAGTAACTAACTTCAGATCTGAAACAGTTTCATAGTTTAGATTGGGCAGATTTGGCGAAACTAAGAAAATGCAGAGTTATCAAATTTTGCGTTTTCCCATATTCGTTCCAGAAAATTCACTTGGATCTCGGAAGAAGAGAGGAATAAGATTAAAATATTTGCGAGAAATTCAAGCAAATCCTCAACTTTATTTCAAATTTGCTGAAGATTTTTTGATCTGGCTTTAATTATATTTAATAACTAGACATATCACTTCCGGACTTCCTTTGAGAATTTATAAACTATACCCTTGAATTTTGAACCTTTTCTACCGGAATTTAGAATTAGCATCAAAATCGGATTGACAGTTTGGACTCTGAGATTCTGCTGTAACTACTCCGTTTTTTCCCCGGATTCATTGTAAGTTTGAACCTTTAGTCCAAATTTTATCGGATCTCAAAAAGTTTTGAGTGTCCCCCCTCTACTTTGACGCCCCTGCCTGCTAAAATGGAGCTGCATCCACTTGTTTTTGCATGCATTGCGGCTTTCATTGTTCAAATTTTGTCCTAGTTAGGGCCTCCAAACTGGGTCTAACTTAGATTTTACAATGTGTTTGCAGGATTTTTTTTTCTTCCTCTTCCCCCGAATGAACTTTAAGAAATTTAAAAATAAATTTCTTGTGAATTATTGTTTCGATTTATCAGTAGTTGTTCCGAACCAATCGTGCTCAAAATCCTCCTCAGGGCCATACTGTGGTGTTTCTTTTGTGGATGGTGAAGTTTTCCCCACAGTGGAGTGCAGACGGTCTTATATCATAGTATTATCCTTTCCTGCTTATATTAAAGCTTATTGCAGTAGGCAATGCAAAGATCTCCCCCTAAAAAAAAGTCCCTCCGGATCCCACCCTAAATACTAATGAAATTGATCCATTTTTGCTCCATCTTGGCTGGTCAAGCTCTCTATCACAAAGCTCACATAAAAGCTCAAATTCTGAGAATAGGACAATGATCAATGTTGGAGCTAATGTCACCATAGATGATAATGGCTTTCAAGAGGTCCTTTCTAGGAGCTCCAAAAAAGGGAAAAAAACGTCCCCAATCAAAAGTATTTCCCCTCCCCCTGTCCGAGTTTCTCCTTTCCAAAACTTGGGAATTTACCTCAAAATTTCTCCTAATACCCCCTTTGAAATAACAAAGATTACTACAATAAGGGTTGCAATTTTCAAAATGTTAAAATCAATGTTTTCTCTTAACATTCACTGTGATGGATCCTTGCTAATAGCTGTCCAAGATCAGAAAACAGCAGATATAATACTTAATCTAAAATCTCTTCTAAATACCCCAATTAATTCATCTAAATGGAACACAAAACAATCCCCAACAAAATTAGTAGTATATAATGTTCCCCTAGAAATAACAATTCAGGAGTTAAAAGAAGGGCTCTCAGATAGGGCTGGTAACACAATCCATGAAGAAGATGTCACTCAACTGGGTAAACCCAACTGTAATGGATTAAAAAACAAGTAGATCTTTCTTATTTACACTGAAGGAAAAAATTGATATCTCAGAAAAGTTATTCCTATTTGGGCAAATATAACCGCACTAGGAATACAAGCCAAAGCCTATCCAGTGTCAGAAGTGTCTGAAACTGGGACATACAACAAATAAATGCAATGAGATTCTCCTAGCCTGTAGTAATTGTAAAGGATCCCATCCTAAAGAGTTCACAAGTTGCAACAGCCCTCAGCCTAAATGTATCAATTGTAAAGGCCCACATGAATCCACCAATAAATCACAATGCCCTGCATATAAGAAAAGAGCACTAACACTCCAAATAGCAACAGAGAAGGCCATGCCATCCCTTTTGCAGCTATGGAAGCAAATGCTGCCCAATCACACCAAATAAAACCTATATTGAAATCAAACAAAACTCCCAAGTCAAACACTCCCAATGCATCAAGTACCCCTTACAAAACACAATCCTTTAAGCACCCTAGCTCACATCTCTATCAAAAAGAATCACCAAGCCAACAAGCCTCCTTGCCTAGTGAGATGAGGTCGGCCTGGCACCACCTCCCAACAAGAAATAAGCCAGAAACACTACCAGGAATGAATCCCTTAGCTGACAAACTGGACGCACAACCAAACATGCAAACCCCAAATACATGTTTATTCATTCTAAACTACAATGCAGTTCAGGCCATGAATATACAACAACAACAGAAAACAAAAATCCTTGCTGAATTGGTAAAAATCTACATCCCTAGTCATATGCTCATTCAAGCAAAAAAAGATCTTGCTCTACTATTAACAAAGCTGAACATTGATACACAGTCATGTGAAAATTAAATCAACAACACAACACATATCAATACTCCAGTGGAACGTGTTGATGCAATGATGTTGATGCAATTGGTATCACTGTTTGGCTGAATAATACAAAAAACATAATTATTTGTGGAGACTTTAATGCACACAGCCTTTTGTGGGGAATAAACCAGAAAATAAAGCTGGTAAGATCATTGAGGGTGTGACTTCAAATAATATTGATTTAGCTGTTGCTACCCCTCCAAACCTGAATACATATTTCAACCCCAAAAGTGGCAGTTTCTCTACAATTGACCTACAAAATTAAATATTTTGAATAAAATCTATATAAATAAAATTGATAGTCTTTGTACTGACCACTTTGCCATAGTTTGCTCTCTAAATGAACCTGCTGAAACTCTATCACATACCTCCAAATATATCAACACTAAAGCAAATTGGCCTATGTTCCAAAATAAGCTAAATGATGAAATTACAAGTTTCACCCAAAATTCATGGATTTCAAACGCAACAGTTGACACACAAGCTGAAATCTTGGCATCTTTACTAATAAATACAGCTAATCATGCTATCCCCAGGACAACACCCAGGAAAATATTCCCTAAACACATTCCCAAAGCATGGTGGACAAATGAGTACCAAAATAAATGGAGAACAAAAAAGGCAGCTAGGAGAACATTCCTAAAAAAACCATCACCTACTACATATTTAAAAAAAATTACAAGCAGAATCTAATCTAAAAAGGACTATAATAAATGCCAAATATAACTACTGGAATAATTTTGCAAATAATCTCTCCAGAGAAACACATGAGCCAATTATACATAAAGTTATAAGCCACATCTGTGGGAAAAAGACTTCCCCCCAACCCACTCCTGTATGAGCTTATACATAATAATACCCATTATGACAATGATAATGAAAAAACTAAGCTATTTGCCACTCTTTTTGTTAATAAGCTAACATCAAACAATTGCAGCAAAACATCCCCAATTTCTATGAACCCTAGTTACCAACCTCGCCCAGGATCCGAGCATGTAACCAGTCCATTTTCAATCCAGGAAATGAATAATGCAACACATCATATTAGGACCAAGACTAGCGGCAGCTATGACAATATACACCCTACATAGATAAAGAATCTCACCCTTCATACAAACAGGAACTTCTAAATTGTTATAATCATGCTTTGGCTTCATCTACGTTCCCCAATATCTGGAAATGTTCGTCCCTCCTACCAATCCTAAAGAAAAATAAACCCAAAAATAACCCTGAGTCTTATAGGCCCATAATGATTACTCCTGTGATGGGGAAAATAATGGAGAAAATGATCTATTATCGACTCCTCTGGTTTGTTGAAAAAAAATAATATGATCCCTCACACTCAAACTGGTTTCAGGAAACACCACTACTCAACAGATGCTTTCATATTATTAACAAATGCAATAAATGAATCATTCTCAAAAAATAATGTCCTAGTCGCAGCTTTCCTGGATTTTGAAGGGGCATATGACAATGTGAACCACCAAATCCTATTAAATAAACTTGCAAACCTTGGACTACCCCCCAAGCTAGTATCTTTTATAAAAATCGTTCATAGAACTGCGAAGTTTCATTGTTTGTGTAGGTTCAGCCTCTTCACCCGAAAAGACAATAACCAAAGGCCTTCCTCAGGGAGCAGTCCTCAGCTGCCTGCTCTTTGCTCTATATCTCTGGGACATGAACCTACCCCACGCGAATCTACAATATGCTGATGATCTGGTACTATGGTCATCTGGCAACACTTTTGAGATTGCACAGTCGAAGCTGCAAAAGGCACTTTTCCAATTTGAAAATTTTTCTCAACATTCAGATTTACCCATTGCACCTACAAAGTCAAAAATAATCCAATTTCACCGAAAGCGAAACCATGTTAATGCAAGACTAACTCTAAATGGAACAACTATTCCAGAAGATAACCATATTAACTACCTAGGTCTTATGCTTGACCAAAAACTTAATTTCCACCTCCACATTTCAAACACAATAAAAAAATGCTATAGAAAAACAAGTATACTAAAAATACTTCTTTCCACACCCTGGGGTTGTAAGGAGAAAACCTTACTCCAGTTTTATAAATCACATATAAGACCCCTTATTGACTATGGACTCATCGTCTATGGTGCATGTGCAAAGACCCAGATGCAAAAAATTGAAACAACACAAAAGGATATAATACGTCTCATATTTGGTCTTAGGAAACCCACAAGCACCAAGTTTCTGCTTATGGAGAATGGATTAACAACAATAAGGGAGAGACGTAGCTTTCTCTTGATAAAACATCTTACAAAAATTGAATCAAATAGCTCACACACTCTACATAATTGGTTAAGAAATCCAGCCATGTATAGAGATATTGCAGATGAGTATGCCAATATTCAGAAGAAGTTCCCTGTAGCCGCAAAGTCTATTGCACCTACTTTCCCCCAATCCCCTCCATGGAATTGGTCAATCCCCATAACAAATACTGATTTCTCAAAGTGAACTAAAGTTTTAACCCCCATAGCTTTTTTTCCAGAAAAAAATTTGCTGAACTTAATACAATTACTTATAAAAACCATTTCCAAATCTTTGTTGATGGGTCCAAAATGAATGAGAAGGTAGCAAGTGGTGCTTTCCTTCCTAACCTGAAAATTGCAATGGGTGAGAAATTGTATAATAATGTATCTATAATGTCTGCAGAGTTAAATGCCATACATCATGGCATTAGAAAACCTTATGGAAAACCAACCTCTGATTGCTAATTCTAATAATATTATCGTTTATTCTGACTCTTTATCAAGCCTTGAGTTGCTCTTTTCAGCTCCTCAGTATAAGTTGGATATTGACACTTATCATTGTCTTAGTACTATAGATGATCTTGCTTCAAGGGGCATAAGAACTTATATTCAGTATATTCCTAGCCACTCTGGTATAAGTGGTAATCATCAGGTTGATGAAATAGCAAAAAATGCTATAAATATCGACCAGCCAAGTGGGAGACCAATCCCCATTAGAGATATTTATCGATGGAGACTATCAGATACTATGTTTAATAAAAATAATCCTATCCTTTCCCCCTTTCCCAATAATTATTTTTCTAAAATGTATCATAGACTTTGTTCTGGAACAAATGGACTAAATTTTATTGCATTCTCGTACCAGTTTCTTAATTCAAGTGGTTCAGTTCCCCTGTCCCCTCTCTGCAGGTATTGTAATATGAATAATGAAACAATTGACCACTGCCTATTTGAATGTAATATGCTGACGTCTGCACAACATACCTTGCTTTGTAAACTGTTAAATTGCTTCAAACACCACAAAATCTCACTATCAGCGAAGAGCTTAGCCAACTATACCTGCACACAGAGCATAGAAATCGACATCTATCACCTTATATTTGAACTCCTTGAGTCGTAAGATCTACTGAAAGATATCTGAGAATATCTAACACATAAGAGACAACCAAGCCAGTAGCTCTGTAGCCCACAGAGTGAATCAAAAGGAAAAGGGCTAAATAGTATCTATTGAAAAGCCCCCCTGCTGCGAAATAGAAGAAGAAGCAAATCCTCAACTTTATTTCAAATTTGCTGAAGATTTTTGATCTGGCTTTAATTATATTTAATAACTAGACATATCACTTCCGGACTTCCTTTGAGAATTTATAAATTGTACACTTGAATTTTAAACCTTTTCTACCGGAATTTGGAATTAGCATCAAAATAGGATTGACAGTTTGGACTCTGAGATTCTGCTGTAACTTCTCCGTTTTTTTCCCAAGATTCATTGTAAGTTTGAACCTTTGGTCCAAATTTTATCGGATCTCAAAAAGTTTTGGGTGTCCCCCCTCTACTTTGACGCCCCTGCCTGCTAAAATGGAGCTGCATCCACTTGTTTTTGCATGCATTGCGGCTTCCATTGTTCAAAATTTGTCCTAGTTAGGGCCTCCAAACTCGGTCTAATTTAGATGCTACAATGTGTTTGCAGGATTTTTTTTCTTCCTCTTCCCCCGAATGAACTCAGTCCTTGGATTATATGGTGTCCTGCAACACACAAAGAACAAGAGCTAACTTCGATATTACGACACACTGGGTTGAAAGGTAGGATACTGTGATTGCTGGGTTTCATTCAGTATAACGATAGGTGTCATGAAAACAGACATGGAGGGGAGTGATTGCTACCGCTTGTTGAATAGCAGGAGATTAAAAAGTCTGAATAAAGTCTCTTAATAATTAAAAAGTCTCTTGACCCTACAGATTTTGAGTGTTATTGCTTGCGTCACGTTTTCCTCGAATTTACGTGTGTTATTGTGTAGGACGTGCCTTCAGAGTTTTAAAGGGCTTCAATGGATTCGCCTTTTTATTCGGATTTGGACTATATGTCACTCAGGGTGTTTTGAACCAGTTTGAAATTCCTTCCTAATAATAAAAATTTGCAGTGCGCCGCCATTTTCCCAAAAAATAAGCTATCCGCTGCCAAAAAAAACCCGGGGTGTTGCTGGGGTCTAAGAACGAAAAATGTGTATCATCTCTAGAAATTTAAGTTTTTTAATTATAAATTGGTCCAAACAAAAGGTCAGAGTTTTGAAATTGTTAAAACTTGTAGACTTCTGTGCATGTAACTTTTGCGTTGTTCTACAAGTGAACTGTAAATCAGTAAAAATTTAAAGATTTCCCAATTCCAAAGATATTTATGGAGGCCCAGTATCTTATATATATCACTTTCTGTTCCGGACTAAGGCCTAGGGATGTTACTTTATATTTACCAGGAAATGTATTTGAAATTCCATTTACTGTAATCAAAAGGTTTTAGTTATTTTAACTGTTTCTTGTTCCCTTGTTCTTTTGTCTCCTGTTTCCTGTTCCCGTTTAACTGTGTCCCTTGTATCTTCGTGCCTAACACTCAATATTTGTTGTCAACAAGAAAGAAAGAATACATTTTCAGATAGGCTATAATACTTGCAACAGCTCTGTAAAAAATTTCCCTGATTTCACTCTGAAAAATATGTAATTATTGTTTAAATTAGTCATTGTTGTTTTGTTTTCAAATCTGTTTTTATTGGTCAGATTTGCAGCTGATCTTGTTGATGAAAGGTATTGATGAAACGAATTTACTGTGAATAAGACAATTTTAAGACATTAATGACATTAATTTTTAGACATTAAACTTAATCAATTTAATATATTTGGAATCAATATAAAAATCCAATTATCTTGATGTACTGTATTCATTGTTATCCGCTTTTTAGAGTTGTAGTTCCTCTTGGGTCGAGACGCTCCTTACTCACAGTTCCTTACCGCGAGCTGTTTGATTATGCATCCTTAGCTGCAACAAGATTTCATTTTCATACAATCAAAATGGCAAGATTTGAAGCTTTCCATCTAGATTAGTAGGAGAGGTTTTTGACAAGTACAAGCAAATAATAATCATAGATGATAGATACGACCATTCTTATTTTGGATTTAGGTTATCATAACGTGGTTAGAAAAAAAAAACAGTTTAAGTTAAAAAATTTTGCTTTAAAATGTTTTAGGAATTTTCAGAGAACAGTATAAAGGATGAGTGACTCCAGAAATTTTTTGTGTTAGCTCGATTTATTTACGTATTATCTGGCTAATCGAGGAAAATATAACTTATGTGGACACTTTTGGTAAACAATAATTTAACCTAAGTCACTGAATCCTTCAATGTTCTTTCTTTTGCCTTTTTTTTTGCCAAACTGTTCTAGAGAAAGGGAATCAGGTTTTTAACAGCCGTTAAAAGACTCAGGGTCTTAACAGACTTAGCGTTTGACCGCAAAATATTGCTTAGTATTGCTTATTGCACATGGCCTTTAGTGTTGGGTTGTTTTTTAGGCGCGTAATTTGGGAACTGATAATTTTTCCATATTTGTGTTTTTTTTTGTATTTATGGTTTTTTTTTGTTTCACTTTATTGTTGAATTAACTGCTGACTGAATCTATCTATCTAACTATCTAATTTTCCTTATGGAAAATTAGATAGTTAGATAGACTTAGATGTTTTATTGATTTGATTTAGATACGTTTTTGTGGCGGTTTGCGGTTATGTTATATAATACCAAGTGCAACTATGACGCTGCAGCTATGTTAATGACAGCGAGTTGCTGTGATACTCTTGAACTGTTGGAGTTCAAAACTGAAGAAGAAAAGACAAAGGTGAGTTTTTATGCGGGGCTTTCCCCTCAATTCTTAATTGAATCCTCTTACCTTCAATGTTGTGATCCCCACATAATCTTATTATCTGTATCAACATCTACACAAGATAAATTGATGTAAATACCCCCCCCCCCCCCTCCCCCATAAAAGTGGTCCAAGGGGCAGCCCTAGGAATATTAAAAAAATTGGCCAAGGGGGGTAATTAAGGCGGTAAACAGAAACCGTTTTCTCTTCAGAGGGCACAAGTAGTTAAGGATAAAGTGTTGCAATGCATGGATGTCTTTGTTGCAACTGGTACTCCATGCGAAGCTGTACCCCTCATGTAGCCTTATACAAGATTCTTTTACTGCAGAGTTATGCTGCTCCTCAATAGCCAGAATATCTTGACTAATTGTTGACTTCCGAGGTGATTTGGGGAGGAACACTTATGATGGTAGAATGGCAGAGTAAATAGATTAGATGCAAGCCTTGAGATAAATAACTGATATAGTAGGTCTACTTACGGTGATTAATTATCTATTAGTCTCTGAAAGACTAATTCAATCACTGGTTTCTTAATCTTTTTTGTGTGTGTTTAGCATGATTTTAGGGTGGTGTGACCTGATATTTGATCTTTAGGCCCACCGCATATATTAACGTAAAAATTGTCCTGTGTTCATTATATCTTTCTGCCCATCCTTGCACATACACCTAACCCGTAGGTGTCAGAAGGGGGTACACTAATCTCTGTGTCTTTAATCCACAATCTTTTTTAGGTTAAAGGGGAGGTTCTGTATTAATAACGAAGATCCCCCCCCCCCAATATCTATACATGTGCTGATTTCTCTCCCTCTTGCTCTCTCTTTCTCTGTTCGTCTCATCCCTCTCTCTCTGTCTCTTTCTTATTTATTCTTTATTACATTGTTAACATATTACAAAGAGATCGGTATACTCTTTACAAATTTTATATGTTAAAGTTTATGTTCTTTGTGCTAGTTTTGTTATGTTATTTTTCTGCGCTCCTATGGTTTCTGTTGAGTCTATGAAAAAGAAAGATTTAATTGTTGCTCTATAGCTGAGATTTAATTCTATCCATTTACCGGATCAAATTTTTTGAAATTCTGTATGCAAAGTTTCTTCGATTGGAAATACCTTGAAAATTGATTGAAATCCGTTTAAGAAAAGGGCAATTTTCCTATTTTCTAAGCAAGTTTAGGTCATTCTCTAAGAAAAAGTCTAAATAATACAATAATTCTGTCTCAGTAAATGGATAGATCGGAGACCAATGAATAAAATGATATAAGTATCTTGTCCTTTTGGTAAAAACTACGGCTGCAGTTTTGCCGCAAAATTGTTTATTCTAGAGGGTACATATACCTTAATAAACAGGAAAAGTTTCAGCGAAATGTTATTTTATTGTTTCTTCTGTCGGTAATGAACTTCTACAGGCTTTAAGCGACGCATACAAGCTTGGTAAAGCTTCAATTAAAAATTGAATTTTAATTTTATTTGTGAATTTTTGTGCTGTTCTTTAATGGAACCTTCATTTTATCTGCGACTTTTTAGGCTGCTCTTCAAGAACGATTACAAAGTATATACGACTGCCGGTTTCGTTCAAAAAATCACGAGAAACTTTATGGAGACTTGAGTAAGTGCCTCTGCGCCGCTTTGACATTTGACAACCAAGAATTCCTTAATCAGATTCTGAACCTCATGCCAAAGATCAACATTAAACTTGGTCAAGTAGGTTTTTAGTTTTTTATCTTTTTTTTACTACCATTTATTTATTATTTTAGGTATTCATTTATTTCAAGACAATCCTTAGGAGAAAATGTGAAAATTATCACCCTAAAATTCACATTTGACATTTCAGACTTTCTTTTCTCTGATGAATGTTTTAGAGATATGTACCTTTTCAAAGATGTTTATTATTCTAAAAACATTTAAAAATAAGAAAAAACGGGGGAAAAACGATTGGGTTGTGTTGGATGGTAGCCCACTTCATATCTGAGAAATCTCGGGTCCAAAAGTTCATGATAATGAACTCTAAGTAAAGTTTAACTCTTTTCATTAGAAAAAAAAGGTGTAAAAACAGAATTTCAATTATAATATATACATCAGAAGTATCTGCTGTTTATGTGGATTCTAAATATACAAATTCATTAATTTGAAATTACCCATTAAAACTTAATAGCATATTAGTATTTGCATAATTTTAGAAGTAGTGACCCCCTCCCCTCCGCCCGAAAACAGAGACACAATCTTGAAGAAAAATACACCATGAAATTCAATATTTCTGAAGAGTCCAGAGCAGCAGTTTGGAGTAGCTGTCTGTAAAAAAAAAAAAAAAAAAAAAAAAAAAGTGTCTCTCCTGCGATGGGTGTTCTTTCCCCACCAGTGGGTGATCAGTTGGAACTAGTGGTTATATATTATTCGAGCAGAAACTTAAAGTTCTAATTTTAACAAGAGACGTTGGTTTAAAATAACAAGACAATGTTATAAAAAGTTGAATTTAGGTGTAAAGAGCAGGGTGTGGGTGGAAATGGCAACCCCCTTCATATTTTGGAAAAGTCGATTTTACTTTGAAGAGCAAACACACTTAAATGACTACTTTTTCTCTAAGTGCTGTTATACTTTAAAATGTAGCGAAAGATAGTTTTCAAATGGTGAACTGTGAACCGCCGGTTGAGGATTTTCGGTCTTAACTGGACATCCCGAAATCCCCCTTGTCTGGCTTTTTCCCCCTTTTGGGCCAAAATTGATTTTTTGTCGCAAAAAACGGAACATTGATGAGGTGTGGTATATTTCATAATTTTAAAAGGGTATTAGAAACTTCAGTTCCGTTCAAATGAGCCTTCTCTCGATATTTTAAGAACACAAGTTCAACACGATGGCTCGTGGGGAAAAAAGGAGGCACAACAGTACTATTCATGCAAATTGTGATTTTCGTTATTTTTCGATAACGAGGCTCGTAAACCTTAGGCTACGGGTTTTTGACGATTGGTTTTGGTCAATAGTGCAGTTTTTACTTCGATTTTTACTCTAGCAAAAATAGCAAAACTTTATTCTCTAATTGCAAGCTACTGTTCAGTTTAGTCTGGATTCAAGTTGTCATTTTCGAATTACCGTCAGTTGAGAAATTTTTCTCATTTTGCTAGCTATGGGCCCTGGTTTGCTTTTTACTAGGTTAAAATCAACTGGCATTAACTTAAGAAAGCAAGGGTTTTTCAACTGGCTGTTAACACTGATACTGGACCTTATAACAAACGAAAATGATCCTGTATTAAAGGGAGCGACCTTTTAGACAGGACAATTTTTCTTTGTTTTTCAGTCTTAATGCTTCGAACATTCAGTTGAAAAGCTTTTATTTAAATGTAATAGTCCCTTCAAAGCTGCTCCATAGTGACGCGACATTATTAATAATTATTATTTTTTTCTTGTTATTTTAGCAAGTTTCAACATTAGACCTCCTAAGAATGAATGACAAAAAACAATGGACATCATCTGACTTGACCAATTTGATTTTGAGAGAAATTTCAGTCTACGAACCGAACCTTCAATCTAATCCTTGCCTTTTATACCTTGCCCGTCAGTTGCTGGATTTGAATTATTCTTCCTATACATCTGCTTTTGGTAAAATTCTTGAAGTTTCAATATTATGGTTAGAATGTAGAAGTCAAAATTGGGCTGAGGATTTAAAAAAGGGTGTGCTTCTAACAGATGAAGTAATAACATTACTGGAAAGCGATAAAGAGGTTAGTTTCTCTTAGAT
>JAQQPU010002886.1:43286-63512 GCA_029168905.1 Artemia sp. Kazakhstan ARC1039 | reverse complement strand
TGATTTTTGAAAAACTCAAACAGTTCGTGGTAAAGTTATGCTAAAACCTTATATTCCATAGATAGCTTGGCACTGGAACATCGTAGAGAGTTGTTCAATGGCTCATTTTAAAGGAAATTAATGGGGTTAAAAAGCTTTTGTAATTAAAACAATTTTTTTAAAAATAGAATTATTTTTTTTACGAAAAACGGCATATTTCATGTTAAAGATTGATCAATGACGTCATAATCGTATCCGAGTTGCATCGGTAGCTAGCAACCTAGTAAGAGACGATCAAGCCCCATAGTAAAAAATAAAGTAACCCATAACTCCTGAAAAAAGAAACAGATCAAAACAAGAAGTACACTATTGGAACTGCCTTGTTCAAAACTTCTGTACAGCAAACTTACCGTCCTTTGGCTTGAATAACAAAGAAAATATATTGGCTTGAAAATCAAGAAAATTGACTCTAACCACGATATTCTCCACAAACAGAATCTTTTTTCTTTCCACTTTTTTTCTCCTCAGCTAGCTGTGCACTGGAAAATCATAGAGAGCTGTATAATAGCTCATTTTAAAGGAAATTGCTACATCTAGTCACTTTTATAATTAAAAATAAAATACTTTTTAAGTAGAGTCAATTTTGTCAAAAAACTGCATTTTTGATGTATTTTCATGCTGCAGTCTTTTCAAAGATATTTGAATTTTGAAGCAATCAAACAGTTCATGGTAATGAACTTTATAGTAATAATAACTACTTGTCTCAATAGTTTACGAAAAAGAATGAACTCTAACGCATACTAACTGAAAGGTGTGTATGGGTATGTGGAGTGGTTATAGTTTCAAGGTTACATTTTTAGCTGTGTTTTCTTGACAAGATAACTTGAAACAAATAGCTTTTGAAAGTTGCTTCTCTAAGGTGTGTCATGAAGGATCATTATTATAAATAGTTATATTAAAAGTTTCATTAAAGAATGATCTATAGTCCATATTATCCGGGTTGCAGCGGTAGCTAACAAACCTAGTAAGAGATGATCACGCCCCATAGTAAAAACTAAAGTATTGCATAACTCCTGAAAATAGATTTAGATCAAAACAAGAAGGACACTATTAGAACCGCATTGTTCAAAACCTCTATATAGCAAACTTACTGTCCCTTGGCTTGAATAACAAGGAAAATATTTTGGCTTGAAAATCAAAAAATTAGCTGTAATCACGATATTCTCCATACACGGCATCTTTTTTTCTTTCCGTTTGATTTTTCTCCTCAGCTAGCTGGGCACTGAAAAATCATTGAGAGCTGTAAAATTTCTCATTTTAAAGTAAATTTTAAGATTTATATAAAGGATCAATTTAGTTCTTTATAAATGGGGAAAATGTTACATTAAAAGATGATCATTGGAATAACAAACAATTGCATACATTGGAATTAGTTAGCTACTTGATTGTTTGAGGTTCGTCCCTTACTATTTCAACGAAGAAAAAGCCTTAGGCTTTTTCCTGTTTGTAATCAGTTTATTATCTGGGTTGCAGCGGTAGCTAGCAACTTACATAAAGGCCCAATATAGTTCATCATAAATCTGGGTTGCAGTGGTAGCTAGAAACCTAGTAAGAGACGATCACGTCCAATGTTAAGAAATATAAAAACCCAAAACTCCTAAAAAAAACTGGGTTGCAACTTTCTGTCACAACAAGGGAAATATATTGGCTCGAAAATCAAAAAAAGTGGCAGCTATTACAGCATTCTGCCTAAACGGCGTCTTTTTTCTTTCTTCTTTCACTTCCACAGATAGCTTAGCACTGGAACATCGTAGAGAGTTATTCAATTGCTCATTATAATGGAAATCTTTAGATCTAGTGCCATTTTTACTTTTTTTTTTAAATAGAATCAATTTTTTACGAAAAACCTAATTTTTTATATACAATATGGATCAATGACGTCATAGTTGTTGGATGTAGTTAGTATATAAAGGCTCGATCATCGAAATAAGCTGAAACTAAGTAAAGGACAATTATGCCTCCATATATTCACAATGATGTTTAATATTTCCCATTACATTTATAAACTGTTCCACAGTTGTCGATCCATACCTTGGAAGCTTTTAATTAAACATGCAACATTTCTTTCGGATATTACTGTGAAGTTCTGCGAAAGCATTTCTAGCCGACTTTTCAACAACATCTGCTCTTTCAGAGAGAATTTTAATCTGTAGTTTTGAACATTTTTTGTAATCCTGGTTAAACCTTCGTAAAATGTTTCTGAATTTACAAAGATCAGCTTGTATTGTTGCCATCGTTTTAGACTTCTGAATATAATTTTTAATTTTGTCCTTATGCGTTCTTTGCAGCTTGTGTAAACTGCAAGAATATCCATGGTATCCGAGCCATACTTTGAATCTTTCAATTCAAGCTAGAAAAATACCTTAAAATGTTAAAATTAGTTTTATTTTTGGTTAGGTTCTAACTACCCACCGTGGGATTTAATATGTATTTCCAGACCAAAAAATTCAATTTGTTTATATGTTTTATTTTTCAGTTTAGAATCGCTAAGTTATTATGTAAAATGCAAAAATATTTATTATATCTGAGCAATAATTTTAATCTTTTCATTCAAACTAACAAAATACCTTAAAATTTAAAAATTAGTTTTGTTTTTTGTTAGGTTATGGTCACTTGATACGAGTCTTAAGAAGTGTTAATTAGATAAGAATAATATTTCTTCTTTAATAATAAAATACCTTCTAAGCGATTTATACGTGATTTAAAAAAACAGTACTACACAAAAAACAGAGATAGCATTTTGAAAAGAAAAAAGCCAAGGTGTTCAACCGACCAGGCGCATCGAGAAGTAAAAATTGAGAGAGTCAAACAAAACAGCAAGGAGTGTTATCTTAATGATGAAGATTATAGACATGCAAAAATTGATAGTGACAGACAACGTTAATATAATGATGAAGTTTATAGACATGCAAAAATTGAGACAGCCAAACAAAAGAGCAAGGAACAGTATGATAATGATACAGATTTCCGAAACAAACATAAGAAAAAAGTTGCTATCAGAATAGTGGGTAGGTACTGGGATGATGCAATAGAAAATTCTAGACAATATAGTGAATATACGGAGGCGTACTTAGAAAATTCGTAGATTAATTTTGGAAGGAGCAATTGCAGTTTATGTAGCAGCAATAAAAATATATATATACAAGCATACCTATGAACAGCGAAGGAAAAGCAATGTTTTTCAATTATGGCGGAAACAAACCTGTCAGGGTTATTATTTTATGTCTTTGGAAGATTTTTCCTCAAGAAAAAAGTATTTCTAACTGTGTTTTAAACAGTTCTTTCGGTTCTACTGAATATTTCGCAAAAAACGCTCTGTGTTGTAGAACAAGCTGTCCTAAAAAGTACAAGAAAGTTATTGAAAAATGCTCTGAAACTAGATCTCACAAGAAAATTATGATCACTGAACTCACCTATAAAACTCTGAGCAAACATTCAAAAAAAAATTGGGCAGCAGGTTACTTGTCAATTTCATCCTGATATCTGCAAGCTCTATCAGACGGATATTGCATTATGTCAAATTCTTTATGAAATCCTCGAAAATAATATAGCATTAAAATTTTCAACTGACAAAATGGTTAATTTTTACCTTGACGGCTTGGATTATTGTGAAATCAATCACAGGGACACTAGAAAGCATGGGCAATCGTTGTACTGTAGCCCAAATGATGGATGTCGGAGCTATTTGCGTTCTCTAAGTGCACTAGCTCCACATTTTCCTGTCTTGACCTGTTCCATTAATAGCGTATATAAGGCAGTATCGAAATCTAAGATTATACAACATATTAATCTTCTAAAAGTCAAGGGTTCGTACAAGGAGCTAAGTGATTATTTAGAAGAAGTGTCAAGTATACTCTATTGTAATAATCAAGACGTAATCTACGGTGATAGCAATATTAGAGTTTCTGTAGATGAAACTACAGTAATAAAATTATTTGGTGAGGGCATTGATAAGGTAGCTAACATCAGGGATTTATACCCCACAATGTATTGTGACAGTTGTGAGCCGATAAAAATAAAATGGCAATTGAATCCGGGGTGGCAGTGGTAGCTAGCAACCTAGTAAGAGACGATCACGTCCAATGTTAAGAAGTAAAAACCCATAGTTCCATAAAAAGGAGTTAGATCAAAACAAAAAGTACACCATTAGAGCCGCCTTGTCCGAAACCCCTGTATAGGAAACTTTCTGTCTCTTGGCTTGAACAGCAGGGGAAATATATTAGTTACTTTTTGTAACTAAAATAAATTATTTTTAAGAGAGAATAAATTTTAATTTTGATCTTTTTTCATACTGCAGTCTTTTCAAAGATATTTGATTTTTGTAGATAAATCATAATCGTATACCAGCGGTAAGATTTGAACCCGCGCCTCCGAAGAGACTGGTGGCTAACAACAGCGCCTTGGACCACTCGGCCACGTTGCCTCTCATAACTATATATGTGAATCCGGGTTGACGATCATTAAAAAAAGATCACTGAAACAACAAACCATTCCATACATTGGACTTAGTTAGCTACTTGATCTTTTGAGTTTCGTCTCTTACTATTTAAAAGAAGAAAAAGCAGTAGGCTTTTTCCTGTTTGTATTTATAGTTAAAAAACGAACTCAAACGCAAAGAAACTGAATTCATTCATATTTTACATAAAGGATTATTATATTAAAGAACCAACTATAGCCTATAGTAATCGAAAGACAAAGCTCACCATAGCAACTGAAAGGTGTGTATTGGTGTGTGGAGTGGTTTTATAGTAAAATCTAGGTTGCAGCAGTAGCTAGCAACCTAGTAAGAGACGATAACGTCCAATGTTAAGAAATGCAATAACCCATAACTCCTAAAAATAGAATCAGATCAGAATAATAAGTACACGATTAGAACCGCCTTGTCTGAAACCCCTATATAGTGTACTTTGTCCCTTGGCTTGAACAACAAAGGAAATATATGGACTTGAAAATCCTGAAAAGTTTTACTAAAAGACGATCATTACAAGAACACACCATTGTATATATTCGACTTAGTTAGCTCCCTGATTCTCAACCTAGTAAGAGACGATGGTGTCCAATGTTAAGAAATATATAAACCCATAGTTCCTAAAAAAAGTGTCAGATCAAAACAAAAAGTACACCATTAGAACCGCCTTGTCCGAAAACTCTTTATAGGAAACATTCTGTCCCTTGGCTTGAAAAGCAAGGGAAATATATTGGCTTGAAAATCAAGAAAAGTGGCAGCTACTACAATATTCTGCCTAAACGGCACATTTTTTTCTGTTTTCTTTTTTCTTTCTTGTTTTCCACAGATAGCTTGGCACTGGAAAATCGTAGAGAGTTGTTCAATGGCTCATTTTAAAGGAAATTAATTGGGTTGAAAATCTTTTGTAACTAAAATAAATTATTTCTAAGAGAGAATAATTTTTTCAATTAAAAACTGCATTTTTGATGTCTTTTATACTGCAGTCTTTTCAAAGATATTTGACTTTTGTACATAAATCATAATCGTAAACCAGCGGTAAGATTTGAACCCAAGCCTCCGAAGAGACTGGTGGCTAATACCAGCGCCTTGAACCACTCAGCCACGCTGCCTCTCATAACTATATATGTGAATCCGCGTCGCTGCAGTAGCAGGCAACCAAGTAAGAGACCATCAGTCCAATGCTAAGAAATATAAAAACCCAGAACTCCTAAAATTAGAGTCAGATCAAAACAAAAGTACATCATTAGAACTACCTTGTCTGAAACCCTACTAGATAAATAATGAATGTCGTCATAGTTTTGTTAGAGCTTTGACCTGAATAGAAAAACACAAAATTATGTTGTTGTTTCTGAAGACGTCATGAAATAATATTATTACGCCATGACGTCATGAAATAAAATCATTACGTCGTGACGTCATAATTACTATATAAAAAACGACCAAAATGTAAATGGTCTCATTCATGATTGCATAATGGATAGATCAAAGCAAGCTACACGCAAGAAACAGTACTACAGAAAAAACAGAGATAGCATCTTGAAAAGAAAAAAGCAAAGGTATTCAACCAACCAGGCGTATCGAGAAATAATGATTGATATTGGCAAACAGCGTTATTATAATGATTTAGTTTATAGACATGCGAAAATTGAGACAGCCAAACAAAAGAGCAAGGAACGGTATGATAATGATGAAGATTACAGAGAAGCAACAATTGAGCAGGCTAGACAAAAGATCAAGGAGCGTTATCACAATGATGAAGATTAACAAATCAAATATAAGAAAAATAAAAGCAAAGGTATTCAACCGACCAGGTGTATCGAGAAGTAAAAATTGAGAGAGCCAAACAAAACATCAAAGAGCTTTATCAAAATGATGAACTTTATATAGAACAACAATTAAGCAAAATAGACAAAAGAGCAAGGCACGGTATGATAATGATGAAGATTACAGAGAAGCAACAATTGAGCAGGCTATACAAAAGATAAAGGAACGTTATCACAATGATGAAGATTACCGAATTTAATATAAGAAAAAAGAAAAGCAAAGGTATTCAACCGACCAGGGGTATTGAGAAGTAAAAATTGAAAGAGCTAAACAAAACATCAAGGAGCGTTACTGGGGTGACAAAAGCTATGATGAAAAAATTATATTCTCTGCGAGGTTGTACCGAAGAACGCATAAGGACAAAGGGAAAAATTACATTCAGATATACAAGAAGATGGCAAAAATGCAGGCTGATCTTCTTAAATTGAGAAAAATTTTACACATGTTTAATCAGGATCACAAAAAGCATTCAAAATTACAGATTAAAATTCTTTTTGATAGAGCGGATGCTGTTGAAAAGTCGGCTAGAAATGCTCTGGCAAAACTTCATAGTAATATCCAAAAGAAATATTGTCAGTTTAATGAAAAGTTTCCAAGGTATGGATCAGCAATTGCGGAACAGTTTACAGATGCAATGGAAAACAGTGAATATAAGGAGGCACACTTCTTAGAAAATTCGTATATTAATTTTGAAAGGAGCAATTGCAGTTTATGTAGCAGCAATAAAAATAAATATATACAAGCATACCTATCAACAGCGAAGGAAAAGCAATGTTTTTCAATTATGGCTAAAACAAACCTGTTAGGGTTATTAGTATATGTCTTTGTAAGACTAATGATTTTGAACAAATTCCTGGAATTATAGTAAAGTAAAGAACATTTCATGATAAAGATTGATCAATGATGCCATAATCATAGTCTGTAGCCAGGTCGTCTCTTACTATTCCAATTAAGAAAAAGCCATAGGCTTTTTCCTGTTTGTAATTTCACATCAATCCGGGTTGCAGCAGTAGTTTATAATAAAGAACAACCTCTTGCCTATACTAAATTTTATAGGCAACTTAACTATAGTGTAGGTTAGTACAGTTATATTTAAACAATTAAATTTATATTTATATTTAAAAAAGAGTCAGATCAAAACAAAAAGTACACCATTAGAACCGCCTTGTCTGAAACCCCTATATAGGAAACTTTCTGTCCCTTGGCTTGAACATCAAGGGAAATATATTGGCTTGAAAATCAAGAAAAGTGGCAGCTACTACAACATTCTGCCTAAACGGGATATTTTTTTTTTCTTTATTCTTTTTTTCTTTTCCACAGATAGCTTGACACTTGAACATCGTAGAGGAAATTAATTGGGTTATACAAGCTGCAGCGGTAGCTAGCAACCTAGTAAGAGACAATTACGTCCAATGTTAAGAAATATAAAAATTATATAAAGGATCGGCCTAGTTAATTGTATTTACATAAAGGATCAATACTGTAAATTGGTATTTTGTAAGTATCATCGGTATAATGGCTTTATTGATAGCTGAATTAAAAACTAAAACAAATCGACCCCAGATAGCCTTGAGCCACCAGCCGTTCCTGCTAGCCACTTGCCCTATGACGTCATTAATTAAAGTTGCAAATTTAACAATATGATTTGGGTTGCAGTGGTAGCTAGCAACCTAGCAAAAGACGATCACGTCCGATTTTAAGTGTCACCTGACTGTTAAGTGACTTGAACAGTCAGGGAAATATATTGCCTTGAAAATCAAGAAAAGTGGCAGCTGCTACAACATTCTGCCTAAACGGGATATTTTCTTTTTTTTTCTTTTCCACAGATAGCTTGGCACTGGAACATCGTAGAGTGGTGTTCAATGGCTCATTTTAAAGGACATTAATTGGGTTAAAAACCTTTTGTAACTTAAATAAATTATTTCTAAAAGAGAATAAATTTTTCCGCTAAAAACTGCGTTTTTGATGTCTTTTCATACTGCATTCTTTTCAAAGATATTTGATTTTTGAATTATAAACATCGTAGAGAGTTGTTCAATAGCTCATTTTAAAGGAAATTAATGCGGTTAAAATATAGTAAAGAACAAACTTCCAGCCCATTGTAACTAAAAAAATATTATAATTTCATGTTATAGATTGATCAATGATGTCATAATTGTAGTTTGTAGCCAGGTCATCTCTTACTATTCAAATTTAAGAAAAAGCCATAGGATTTTTCTTGTTTGTAATACAATAACATAATCAACATAGTTTGCTGTCTTACCATCACATGAATACCATGTCATCTCCTGGGCCATTTTATGACCAAACACCGTATTAGTTATAACTAGATAGCTATGCCTACAAAATTACAAAAGTCTGTAGCCATTACTATTTTTTTTCCTGCACCAAATTTACTTAGGCTAGGATACCATCTATCCCTTTTTTTACTGTCATGGGCGTTAAAATCTCCCAGTAAAAACATCCTATTTCTACCTAGGACCCTGTCTATTTGCTCCTGTAACTGTAAGTAAAATTCATCTGAGTCACTAGTATCTCTGTCAGTTGGTTCAATAGAGACAAATACTACTATAACTGATGCACTGAAGTTTTTAGTCATAAAAGAAGCAATTAATATTCTATCATTAATTCCTTCCCAACCTAAACAAGACTTAGCAGCATCCTTGCTTATCATGAGCCTTACTCCCTGTCTATGTACCCCATCCTTCCTGCATGAAAAAATAAATTTTGTATCATCCAATTTCATGCTTCCTATCCCTGGGATATGAGTTTTTGAAACACCTAATACATAAGAGATCGATGTCAGTCAAGAGAATCTAATATAGTACTAATTAATACAAGTTTTGCTTAGACTTTTATATTAATTATAATAATTAATAAAACTCCTAAAAAAAGAAGGATAAAAACAAAAAGTATACAATTAGAACTGCCTTGTCCAAAAGCTCTATATAGGAAACTTCCTGTTATTTGGCTGGAACAGCAAGGGATTATAAACAAGGATGTATCCTCTCCGCAATGTTAATTTCTCAATAACGGTAGCGCTTAGGCTTTCAAAAATAACGCTATACATTTTACTTGTACCTCTCCTGACGTTTAGAAGAAACCTTAATATGGTATTAAAAACAAACATTTATTAAGTAAAATAGAAGTTCCTTCAAATGATACTAAAACCTCACATTAGAACATAAAATAAACAAAAAATTATTCAAATATTAGACATCATTTAAAGTTCCTTGCAATACGTGGGATTGAACCTGCTAACCTTCGATCAGAAAGTGCAGCTTCGTCCGCTTAGTTATCGCAGGGTATTATTTGTAGTAATTCTTCTGTAAGTTTGCTAGTTTATTTTAATCAGTAAAAAGTTATTGACTAATGTACATAGTTTAACTAGGATGAATATAAATACGTAACATAATGCCTTTTTTTTATCCTTTTTCATAATTTAATAAATGCTTCTCGTGGAAATTAAGTTTTGAGCCCTTAATGGAGCCCTAAAAGGTAAAGTAGTTCTTAGTTACCCAAAATTTAAAAATATACTCCGAAAAAAGTTTTTAGCGAGAAAAACAGCCATTTATAACCGATTCTTAATTGGTAATTATTATTTCAAGTATTTTCAATTTTGCAATGTTATTATGGAAAAAATATGCGGAAATTTTTAAGAACCAGAATCCCATTAATAATGACGTCATTTTGACCATGACATCAATTTTTTTTTTCAATGTTGTTCAATGAAAAACCGAAAATACTACCGAGTTTTTTTCTTTTTATTGAAAATATGAAGTAAATTTTGAAATTCAGAAAAGATTTTGTTTTTTATTTTGCTCAATGGAAACATGAAAAAAGGATTTTTTTTCCTTTGGTGCTCTCAGAGGTGATTGTACATACCAATAGCCCTAGTTGCAATCTAAGTTTTCAAAGTTTTCCTAGTTTCAAAGCTTTTAAGTACTTAAAAAAAGCTTCTTGTTGTCACTGAGAATGAAATATTGAAGACCATTAATAAAATGAAGGGTAATTATCTCCTTGTTTAGGCAGAATCCCAGTGCAAGTTTGGAAATGGGTAAGAGTATGGGTCATCCAAATTATCGCTTTGACATTTTCGTCCATTATCATCAACCCCCAATGGCCAGAGCAATGGAATACATTTGTACTATACTTTTATATAAAAAAGGGTATAGCATGGATCTCAGAAATTACCATATGATCAGTTTGGACAATGGTGTAAGCAACCTTTTCGCAATAGTGTTAGGGAATAGATTAGATAAGTGGCTAGAAAAAATCGCAAAAAGTTATCGAAATACAAGCATCCGGGTTGCAGCGGTAGCTAGCAACCTAGTAAGAGACGATCACGTCCAATGTTAAGAGATATAAAAACCCATAGTTCCTAAATAAGGAGTCAGATCAAAGCAAAAAGTACACCATTAGAACCGTCTTGTCCGAAACCCCTGTATAGGAAACTTTTTGTCCCTTGGCTTGAACAGCAAGGGAAATATATTGGCTTGAAAATCAAGAAAAGTGGCAGCTACTACAACACTCTACCTAAACTGCACAATTTTTTCTTTTTTCTTTTTTCTTTTTATTTCTAGTTTTCCACAGATAGCTTGGCACTGGAAAATCGTAGAGAGTTGTTCAATGGCTCATTTTAAAGGTAATTAATTGGGTTAAAAATCTTTTGTAACTAAAATAAATTATTTCTAAGAGAGAATAAATTTTTCAAGTAAAAACTGCATTTTTGATGTCTTTTCATAGTGCAGTCTTTTCAAAGATATTTGATTTTTGTACATAAATCATAATCGTAAACCATAATCGTGAACCCACGCCTCCGAAGAGACTGGTGGCTAACACCAGCACCTTGGACCACTCGGCTAGGCTGCCTTTCATAACTATATATGTGAATCCAGGTTGCATCAGTAGCTAGCAACCTAGTAAGAGACGATCAGTCCAATGCTAAGAAATATAAAAACCCAGAACTCCTAAAAATAGAGTCAGATCAAAACAAAAGTACATCATTAGAACCACCTTGTCTTAAAACCTACTAGATAAATAATGAATGTCGTCATAGTTCTATTAGAGCTATGACCTGAATAGAATAACACGACATTATGTTGTTGTTTCTGAAGACGTCTTTAAATAATAACATTACGCCATGACGTCATGAAATAAAATCATTACACCATGACGTCATAATTACTATATAAAAAACGACAAAAATTTAAATGGTCTCATTCATGATTGCTTAATGGTTAGATCAAAGCAAGCTACACGCGAGTTTAAAAAACAGTACTACAAAAAAAAACAGAGATAGCATCTTGAAAAGAAAAAAGCATAGGTGTTCAACCGACCCGGCGTATCGAGAAGTACTAATTGATAGTGACAAACATAGTTATTATAATGATGTAGTTTATAGACATGCGAAAATTGAGACAGCCAAAAAAAGAGCAAGGAACGGTAAGATAATGATTAAGATGACGGTATGATAATGATGAAGATGACAGAGAAGCAACAATTGAGCAGGCTACACAAAAGATCAAGGAGTGTTATCACAATGATGAATATTACCAAATCAAATATAAGAAAAAAGAAAAGCAAAGGTATTCAACCGACCATGTGTATCAAAAAGTAAAAATTGAGAGAGCCAAACAAAACATCAAGGAGCGTTACTGGGGTGACAAAAGCTATAATGAAAAAATTTAATTCTCTGCAAGGTTGTACCGAAGAACGCATCAGGACAAAGGGAAAAATTACATTCAGAAATACAAGAAGATGGCAAAAATGCAGTCTGATCTTTGTAAATTGAGAAACATTTTACGCATGTTTAATCAGGATCAGAAAAAAGCTTTCAAAATAACAGATTCAAATTCTCTTTGAAAGAGCATTAATGTTGAAAAGTCGGTTAGAAATGCTCAGGCAAAGTTCATAGTAATATACAAAAGAAATGTTGTCAGTTTAATGAAAAGCTTCCAAGGTATGGATTAGCAACTGCGGAAAAGTGTACAGATGCAATGGAAAATATTCGACAACACAGTGAAAATACGGAGGCGCACTTCTTAGAAAATTCGTATATTAATTTTGGAAGGGGTAATTGCAGTTTATATAGCAGCAATAAAAATATTTATACAAGCTTACCTATCAACAGGGAAGGAAAAGTAATGTTTTTCAATTATGGCGAAAACGAACCTGTTAGGGTTATTAGTATATATCTTTGTAAGACTAATGATTTAGAAATAATTTCTGGAATTATAGTAAAGTAAAAAACATTTCATGTTAAAGATTGATCAATGATGCCATAATCATAGTATTTAGCCAGATCGTCTCTTACTATTCCAATTAAGAAAAAGCCATAGGCTTTTTCCTGTTTGTAATTTCACATCAATCCAGGTTGCAGCAGTAGTTTATAATAAAGAACGACCTCTTGCCTATACTAAATATTATAGGCCACTTAACAATAGAATAGGTTAGTACAGTTATATTTAAGGTAAATATAAGCAACCTAGCTAGCAACCTAGTAAGAGACGATCACGTCCAGTGTTAAGAAATATAAAAATCCATAGCTCCTAAAAAAGGAGTCAAATCAAAACAAAAAGTAAACCATTAGAACCGCCTTTCCCGAAACCCCTATATAGAAAACTTTCTGTCCCTTGTCTTGAACAGCAAGGGAAATATATTGGCTTGAAAATCAAGAAAAGTGGCAGCTACTACAACACTCTGCCTAAACGGAATATTTTTTTTTCTTTTTTTTTCCACAAATAGCTTGGCACTGGTACATCGTAGAGAGTTGTTCAATGGCTCATTTTAAAAGAAATTAATTGGGTTATTCGGGCTGCAATGGTATCTAGCAACCTAGTAAGCGACGATCACATCCAATTTTAAGAAATATAAAAATTATATAAAGGATCGGCCTAGTTAATTGTACTTACATAAAGGATCCATACTGTAAATTGGAATTTTGTAAGTATAATTGGTATCATGGTTATATTTATAGCTGAATTACAAACTAAAAGAAATCGACCCCGTATAGCCTTGAGCCACCAGCCTTTCCTGCTAGCCACTAGCCCTATGACGTCATTAAATAAAGTTTTAAATTTAACAATTATGATCCGGATTGCAGCTTTAATTAGCATCCTATTAAGAGACGATCATGTCCAATGTTAAGAAATATAAAAACTCAAAACTTCTAAAAAAGAATCATGTCAAAACAAAAAATTCACCATTAGAACCGCCTTGTCCGAAACCCATCTAAAGGAAACATTTCTGTTCCTTGGATTTAACATCAAGGGAAACCTATTGGCTTGAAAATCAAGAAAAGTGGCAGCTACTACAACATTCTGCCTTAACGGGATATTTTTTTATATTTTTTTATCTTTTCCACAGATAGCTTGGCACTGGAACATCGTAGAGAGTTGTTTAATGGCTCATTTTCAATGAGATTTATTGGGTTGAAAATCTTTTGTAATTAAATTAAATTATTTCTTAAAGAGAATTAATTTTTCCGCTAAAAACTGCATTTTTGATGTCTTTTCATACCGCAGTCTTTTCAAAGGTATTTGATTTTTGAAGAATAAACATCGTAGTTATTCAATAGCTCATTTTATAGGTAATTAATGGGGTTAAAATATAGTAAAGTACAAACTTCCACCCCGTAGTAACTAAAATCAAATTATATTTTCATGTTATAAATTGATCAATGATGTCATAATCGTACGTTGTAGCCAGGTTGTCTCTTACTATTCCAATTAAGCCCCTGTATAGGAAACCTTCTGTCCCTTGGCTTGAACAGCAAGGGAAATATATTGGCTTGAAAATCAAGAAAAGTGGCAGCTACTACAACATTCTGCCTAAAGGGGATATTTTTTCCACAGATAGCTTGGCACTAGAAAATCGTAGAGTGTTGTTCAATAGCTCATTTCAAAAGAAATTAATTGGGTTAAAAATGTTTTGTAACCAAAATAAGTTATTTCTAAAAGAGAATAAATTTTTCCGCTAAAAACTGCATTTTTGATGTCTTTTCATACTGCAGTCTTTTCAAAAACATTTGATGTTAGAATTATAAACATCGTAGAGAGTTGTTTAATAGCTCATTTTAAAGGAAATTAATGCGGTTAAAATACAGTAAAGAACAAACTTCCAGCCCATAGTAACTAAAAAATATTATAATTTCATGCTATAGATTGATCAATGATGTCATAACTGTAGGTTGTAGCCAGGTCGTCTCTTAAAATTCAAATTAAGAAAAAGCCATAGGTTTTTTCCTGTCTGTAATACAATGATATAATCAACATGATTTGCTGTCTTACCATCAAGTGAATACCATGTCAACTCATGGGCCATTTTACTACCAAACACCGTATTGATTATAACTAGATTGTTATGCCTACAAAATTACAAAAATCTGTAGCCATTACTATTTTTTTTTCCTGCACCAAATTTACTTAGGCTAGGATACAATCTATCCCTATTTTTACTGTCCTGGCCGTTAAAATCTCCTAGTAAAAACATCATATTTCTACCTGGGACCCTGTCTATTTGCTCCTGTAACTGTAAGTAAAATTCATCTGATTCACTAGTATCTCTGTCAGTTGGTTCAACAGAGACAAATACTATTATAACTGATACAATGAAGTTTTTAGTCATAAAATAAGCAATTAATATTCTATTATTAGTACCTTCCCAACCTAAACAAGACATGCAGCACCTTGTTTATAATGAGCCATACTCCCTGTCTATGTACCCCATCCTTCCTGCATGAGAAAATAAATTTCGTATCATCCAATTTCATACTTCCTATCCCTGGGTTATGAGTTTTTGAAACACCTAATACATAAAAGATCGATGTCAGTCAAGAGAATCTAATGTAGTACTAATTACTAATTAACATAAGTTTTGTTTTGACTTTTATATTAATTATAATAATTAATAAAACTCCCAAAAAAAAGTCGGATCAAAACAAAAAGTATATCATTAGAACTGCCTTGTCCAAAAACCCTATATAGGAAACTTCCTGTTATTTGGCTTGAACAGCAAGGGATTATACACAAGGATTTACCCTCTCTGCAATGTTAATTTCTTAATGAGGATAGCGCTTGGGCTTTCAAAAATAACGTTATACGTTTATTTGCAGCTTTCCTGACGTTTAGGAAAAACTTTAATATGGTATTAAAAACAAACATTTATTAAGTAAAATAGAAGTTCCTTCAAATGATACTAAAAAGTGATATTACCAATGGTCCTAGTTGCAATCCAAGTTTTCAAAGTTTTCCTAGTTTCAAAGCTTTTAAGTACTTAAAAAAGCTTCTTGTTGTCACTGAGGATGAAATAGTGAATACCATGAATAAAATGAAGGGTAATTTATCTCCTTGTTTAGGCGGAATCCCAATGCAAGTATGGAAATGGGTAAAAGTATGGGTCATCCAAATCATCGCTTTGACATTTTCGTCCTTTAGAAAATAAGGAATATCATAAGGAATCATCATATAGATAAGAAATTTTCCTTAAGAAATCATCACTGGTAAAAATTTCCCATACCGGGAATCGAACTCAGGCAAACTAGGTAAGAGCCAGCCACCCTAGCCACTAGACCATATAAAATATATCAAATATCTGATTAGTGAAGTTTATGTTAAAGATTTATATTAAAAGACGATCATTAGATGAACAAACCATTGCATATATTGGATTGAGTTAGCTACCTGATTCTTTGAGGTTCGTCTCTTACTATTCAAAAGAAGGAAAAGCTGGAAGCTTTTTCCTGTGTGTAATCAGGATTTATATACAGAAACAGCATATAGTTCCTTATAAATGAGGCCTAGGTAGGTTTAACATTTTGAAACTTATATTATTTCTTACATAATTATCAATTATTATGTAAAATGCCGTAATTTTAGGGGGAGGGGGTTTAACAAAAAAAAAATAAATGTTAACTGAAACTAGAATAATTCCTAAAAATAGCCAGAGGTGAATCAGCAATTTGAATTGAATCAAAATGTTTCTATTTTCAAATATCACTGTTCATCACCCTGAAACCATGATGTTTGTCAGATAGTTGGGGATACAGAAAAAAGAATAATTACGAAAAAAAAGTTGCGATGCCTAAACAGGGATCAAACCTTAGGGGTTCGAACCTGGGAAATACATTCTTCAGTTTGGCAGTCTCTCTCACAGAGTGACTAAACCAACATATTAAATCGGTGTTTTAAACGGTATATCATGTACCAAATTAATTTTTCTGAAAAATTTATTAGATTATTATTATTACATAAAGAGCAAAAAACTGGTAATTGCAAAAATATTTGTATAAATTTTGACAAGAGATTACAACAATTCCAAAACCTAAAAAGAAGAAAACCAACTCTATATTTTTTTCGATAAAATTGGTGTGATAGTATATTCTGGCCCAAAAAAAACGATTTACATAGGTCAGAAGTTTGAGAAAAATCGTTAAGAGCCTTAATTTTGGTGTTTGCAAATGACATCATATAATAACATATTTTATTGTTCATGTTATTCACATCAGGAATTTGTCACATCTACGTGCTTTTGTAATTAACATAAAAATATTTAAAACAAAATCAATATTTTTACAAAGAACTTTTACAATTATAAGAAGCTTGTAGACATAGTTATGCAAAACTGCAGTACTTTTTTGGGTAAATAAAACAAATTTATTTAGCTGCAAACTATAGAAATATTTATGTTGTCGAAGCAATAATTTTGTTTTTAAATTCAAATCTGAAAAATAACTGAAAATTTAAAAATTAGTTTTTTTTTCAACTGACTCGTTACGTCAACCCGAGATTCCAAACACAAAATGCAACTTGCTTTGTGATTAAATCATTTTTTTTCATTGTGGAAATTTGTGTGAAATCATGTGTGAAATTTGTTACTATAGAGCGACTCGAACTTCTATCTTCCTTGTCAGGAGGAGAGCTCACTAGCCATTGCGCTACAGCAACTGGGAATATATAAGAAATTATAGGATTTATGATGTATCATTCCTTACGCAGTCACACTAGCAGGTTTTCTAAAATATTTATCGTCACACCAACGTTCTTTTTTAGTTAACAAAAAATATTTAAATAAAATCAATATTTTTACAAAGGACATTTTCCATCATAAAAAGCATGTAGAAATAGTTATTTAAAATGCAGTAATTTTTGGGGGTTATTATAATCAGGATTAAATGCCCTGATATAATCGGGCTGTCTAGAGCCTTCAAGAACTGTGATTCAGACCGAGATGGAGTTATCACCGTCAGCTCTGACAAATTTTTCAATTTGGTGTTTAACACCAAAGTCTGATGCTTCCATGTCACAATATTGTTGGGTTATTAAAGCAACTAGTAAAAGACGATCACGTCCAATTTTAAGATTAAGATTAAGAAATATAAAAACCCATAACTCATAAGAAAAGAGTCAGATCAAAACATAAAGTACACCGTTAGAACCACCTTGTCCAAGACCCCTATATATGAAACTTTCTGTCCCTTGGCTTAATCAGCAAGGGAAATATATTTGCTGGAAAATCAAGAAAAGTGCCAGCTACTACAGCCTTCATCCTAAACGGTATATTTTTTTTCTTTTTTTCCAACACAGATAGCTTGGCACTGGAACATCATAGAGAGTTGTTCAATGGCTCATTTTAAAGGAGATTATTGGGGTTAAAACTTTATTTAATTAAAACAAATTATTTTAAAATAGAATCAATTTTTACATAAAGGTTTGATATGGTTCATAATAAATGCAGAATATGTAAGTTTCATCAGATATAATTTCATCATGTTGAAGATTGATCAATGATTTCATAATCATAGATTGTAGTCCGCGTTGCAGCGGTAGCTAGCAACCTAGTATGAGACGATCACACCCCATAGTAAAAACTAATGTAACCCATAACTCCTGAAAAAAAGATTCAGATAAAAATTAAAACTACACTATTAGAACTGCCTTGTCCAAAACTTCTATACAGCAAACTTACCGTTCTTTGGCTTGAATAACAGAGAAAATATATTGGCTTGAAAATCAAGAAAATTGACTTTAACCACGTTACTCTCTACAAACGGGATATTTTTTTTTCCGCTTTTTTTTCTCCTCAGCTAGCTGGGCACTGCAAAATCATAGAGAGATGTATAATGGCTCATTTTAAAGGAAATTGCTACATCTAGTCACTTTTGTAATCAAAATAAAATAGTTTTTAATTAGAATTAATTTTGTAAAAAACTGCATTTTAGATGTATTTTCATACTGTGGTCTTTTCAAAGATATTGAATTTTGAATCCGGGTTGCAGCGGTAGCTAGCAACCTAGTAAGAGACGATCACGTCCAATGTTAAGAAATATAAAAACTCATAACTCCTAAAAAATCTGGGTCGCAACAGTAGTTAGCAACCTAGTAAGAGACGATCACGTCCAATGTTAAGAAATATAAAAACCCATAACTCCTAAAAAAAGAGTCGGATCAAAACAAAAGGGTGCACCATTAGAACCACCTTGTCCAAAACCCCTATATAGGAAACTTTCTGTCTCATGGCTTGAGCAGCAAGGGAAATATATTGGCTTGAAAATCAAACAAAGTGGCAGCTATTACAACATTCTGCCTAAACGGGATATTTTTTTCTTTCTTTCTTTTTCTTTTCCACAGATAGATTGGCACTGGAACATCGCAGAGAGTTGTTCAATGGCTCATTTTAAAGGGAATAAATTGGGTTAAAAATTTTTTGAAACCAAAATAAATTACTTCTAAAAGAGAATAAATCTTTCCCCTAAAAACTGCATTTTTGATGTCTTTTCATATTGCAGTCTTTTCAAAGATATTTTATTTTCGTACATAAAATAAAAAAACCTAATTGACAAATACCGTTTATGATGAACTATATCGGTCCTTTATGTAAGTTGCTAGCTACCACTGCAACCCAGATAATAAACTGATTACAAACAGGAAAAAGCCTACGGCTTTTTCTCATTTGAAATAGTAAGAGACTAACCTAAAACGATCAAGTAGCTAACTAATTCCAATGCATACAATTGTTTGTTATTCCAATGATCTCTTATTGTAAATATCTTTGAAAAGACTGCAGTATGAAATGACATAAAAAATGCAGTTTTTAGTTGAAAAATTTATTCTCTTTTAGAAATAATTTATTTTAGTTACAGAAAATTTTCAACCCAGTTAATTTACTTTAAAATGAGCCATTGAGCAACTCTGTACGATGTTCCAGTGCCATGCTATCTGTTGAAAAAAAAAGAAAAAAATATGCCGTTTAGGCAAAATGTTGTAGTAGCTGCCACTTTTCTTGATTTTCAGGCCAATATATTTCCCTTGCTGTTCAAGCGAAGGGACAGAAAATTTCCTTTACACGGATCTCAGATAAGGCGGTTTTAATGGTGTACTTTTTGTTTTGATCTGACTCTTTTTTTTAGGAGCTATGGGTTTTTATATTTCTTAACATTGGACGTGATCGTCTCTTACTAGGTTGCTAGCTACCGCTACAACCCGAATAAAAAAAGTATTTAGTTCTATCAATAAGATGTTTTATTGACAGTCGTCAACGCTTCCTTCCACACACCATAAGATGTTTGCCGTTCATTTTTAGGCGTTAGAAGAAATTTTAAGCTATGTTGTCTTTTAACACGAGAAAACGCCACACACAACATGCCATGATTGAAAAGAGGAGTACGAAGATTGGTGCCAACAAAATCAAAGGTTTGACCTTGCGACTTGTGTATAGTCATGGAAAATGCAGATCGAAGTGGAAACTGATGTTGTTGAACAGTACATCCGAGTTGACCATCACTAGATTCGAGCGTAACCCGAGAAATGAAAATTTCGTTTACTATATTTTCCCCATAAATTATATTGGCCTTAATTATGTTGTTGCATAATTTGGAAACAACTTGGCGGGTTCCA
>JAQQPU010002886.1:12601-38286 GCA_029168905.1 Artemia sp. Kazakhstan ARC1039 | reverse complement strand
ATACAATTTTGTTAATTACAAACTAATATAATATCTATTAAAAAAAAATCCTTAAATGTGAACAACATGAAATTTACTTAACGTACAGCCCTTGCTCCGGGGGTTGTGTGGGATAATGTTAACCACGGAGTCATAATTATTTGACCTTTGGACTATCTTTTAACAAAATGACCATCTGAAAATTTTGATCAGATACATTTGGAAAAAATGACATAGAAGGGGAGCTGGTTGCCCTTCTACCCCTTTTAATTCTTAACAAGGGAATTAGAACTTTTTCATTTCTGATTGAATGAACCCCCTCTAAAGTTTTCACGACCACCCCTTCCATCTGAAGTATCTCTGGAAAAAAAATTAATAACAGTACATTGAGGCATTATGGCTCTTTACTATAGGCAATACTATACTTCTGTCTGTGATATCTTCTTTTTAGCAATGGGCAAAAACCCTTACGATAGACATTAATAATTGATACTTAATTTATCAAAAATGATGAGTATACTTTTTCTTCTTAAGAAAGTTTCGGCTCCTATTAAGTTTTCTTGCTATTAGACTTCTTTTGATGTTAAGATTTTTCCGCTTAAAGATTAGGATTTATAAATTCATTACGAAAACACAAAATAGAACAACTGGAAGGAATATATTCAGCTTAATAGCATACCCAGACGATGTGTCATCTCCATATTTTCGTCGTCTAAAATTTTTCTGGTTAAACTTTTTAGAATCCCATCTATGGGTGGTATATGTGTTTCCACGATGATTATAATTACCCATGGGTATGAACCCTTGACCTGTAACATTCCCAAAGTTTTTTTTAAATTTTCAACCTACGAGGGAAAGAGAATTCGTTGGCTCGCCTTTGAGGAGGCAGGAATGCTTCTGTTGCATATATGTGGGAACGTTCAGTGTTGATAACTCCATAGTCATTTCTTATCAGAGGATTACATGGACGTTCATTTTGTCCATTGACTGCATAAACTATTAGCTTTCGCTTCTGGTCTTCGGTTTGGGGTCCTTTAGGTTTATAACCCATCCCATGAAGATATACTTCTTTAACACCATTTGCTTGTATAGGTTTCTTTAGCTTCAATTCTCCACGAAGCTCTATGCTGTTGTATGATTTAACTGTTACTTTAACGTAATCATCGATATCAACCTCATATGTAAATAAACAGTAGTAAGATAATCCATTCCCTCGTTGTAATGATGATCCGTTATAATTCGTCAATTTCGCTAGACAGCCTGGAGGAAGCTGTTGACTAAATTTTTTCTTCCCACCATGTTTTTCTATTCCATTGCAATCTGTTGATATTACCACGAACCCATCTCGATATAGAATAACTTCTATGAAAGTACCCTCTGTATCCGTTTTAAATAAAAAGTTTATACCCTCGTGTTCAGCATTGACTGCTAAGCTGAATTCTAAACGTTCCTGGGGCCAGTCATACGTGTTAACACGTCGCTCTTGATTAGGTTCTATGACTCGATGTGTACAAAATTGAGGGCAGTTAAATAATAAAAAAAAATTATCATCTTTGGGTTCTAAAGAAACAAAAACTCTATGAGGTTTTAATAATTTTTCCCATCTGTCTTAGGTTCAAGTTTCACAACCATATTTTCGAAAAGCCACTTTTCCCCATACTCCTTGGGCATGTTATTTCTGAAAAAATTATCAAATTCGGCAAATACTATTCCAGGTATAAGAGCAGAACTGACAAAGTTATAATTCTTCATTCTATGTTTTATAGTTATCATGCTAAAAGGAGTCATAGAAGACCTTGATAACATCAATCTGCTGTCTTTAAAGGAAGGCAAGTCTTTTTTTTTTTTAAATTAGCCCGGTAGAGGGCATCGAATTTATTTAGTACTGTTATTTTTTCCGAATACATAGTATTTCCTCTCGCTTCATTCATTTCCTCTGACTGCCAAATTGAGTATTCAATCGAAACAACTTCCCGTCTCTGTTGCTCATCTGAAACAGACAGTTGCAGTGTTATATTTCCCCTTCCTTGAGTATAAAATTGGTTGCCCGAAACCGTAAAAGTTTGAGGTCGTTCTTCAGAATGTGTAATGTTATATAAAGGTGTTTTTTCTATACTGGATTGGATAGACTGTATGATATTCTTGTATCTGGTTTCCTTAGTGTGTGTATTAAAAGGAGACCCTTTAAAATCGAACGGCATGCCTACAACACCAGATATTCTTGCACAGTGCACATCAACAGTGTTGTCATGTATAGAACATTGGTCTAATCATTTCTCTCCAGTTGCAATATTTATTTGCATAATTAAACAAATTGAAATTTTCACAATGAAATAAAATGATTTCATCACAAAAAACACAAAAATTTTTGTGTTTGGAATCTCGGCATAGCGTAATGAGTCACTTGAAGCAAGAGGAAAGTCAAACTAATTTAAAAATTCTCCGGTATTTTTCTGGTTTGAATTTAAAAACAAAAATTATTGCTCAGACACCATAAATATTTTTACAGTCTGCAGCTAAATAAATTTTTTTTATTTAACCAAAAAAGTACTGCAGTTTTGCATAATTACGTCTACAAGCTTTATATAATTGTAAAAGTTCTTTGCAAAAATATTGATTTTGTTTTAAATATTTTTGTGCTAATTACAAAAGCACGTAGATGTGACAAATTCTTGATGTGAATAACATGAGCTATTAAATATGTAATTACATGACGTCATTTGCAAACACCAAAATTACGGCTCTTAACGATTTTTCTCAAACTTCTGAGCTATGTGAATCGTTTTTTAGGCCAGGATATACTTGGACACCAATTTTCCCGAAAAAGAAATATAGAGTTTGTTTTCTTCTTTTTAGGTTTTGGAATTGTTGTAATTCCTTGTGAACATATATACAAACATTTTTGCAGTTACCAGTTTTTTGCTCTTTATGCAATTTAATGTCTGTTCATACTGGGTCTTTTCAAAGATGTTTGATTATTAAGCAATCCCAATTTCTAACAATGATTTCTATTAAGCTTCAAACTTTTGGTTTAATTTATTAAATTTTTTAAATTGTTGAAATCTCTTGTTAAAATATATACAAATATTTTTGCAATTGCCAGTTTTTGTTCTTTAGGCAATTTAATGTATTTTCATACTGCAGTCTATTGAAAGATATTTGATTATTGCATTTTTTTCCGAAATTAAGGTTTTTAACCAATTTTCCAGACTTCTGACCTATCTAGATTGTTTTTTTATCCAAGATTTATTATAATTGCAAAAGGTCCTCTTGACTGAGACTATTTATTATAGATCCTTTATATATCTCAAAAAATTCCTCTGATCTTGGTTTCTGCTCTTTGCATAAACAGGTAGACATTCAATAGTCGTTCTTTCCCACGAGATCCCATTCAATAGACAACTACACGATATCCTCTTGACCAACACCATTTATGATGCACTATATCGTTCTTATATGTAAAATCTAATAGAAACAGGAAAAAGCCTATGGCTTTTACTTATCTGGAATAGTAAGAGAAGACCCTGAAAGAATCAGACAGCAAACTTCCATTAAAAAGATGATTTTATTACCTTAACTTTTTGTTACTTTTTGCCGTGGCATGTTCTTTACTCAGTTTTTGCTATATCCACTGAAATTAGCTTAGGCCCCATTCATTATTAATGTTATCGACCCTTTATGTAATTCAATTTAAAGTCTAAACAAAACTTTAATTAATAACTAATGTGGGAGATCATCTTGACTGACACCATTTATGATAAACTATATCGATCCTTTATGTAATTTTTAACATTACAAAAAGCATAGCTATAGTTGTATAGAACGCAACAATTTTTTCAGGGTTTTAGCAGGAAATCTGATTTCAATTGAAACTAGAATAATCGGTGAAAATTTTAAATAAAATAATTTTATTTCATCTCTCGGTTCAAAGTTATAATTGCCCCCATGAACAAAAGCTCTTTTGGCTTAATCTCCTAAAGTGAGCATCTTTATAACGTTGGGCTATATTTTTATTGAAAAAACATCCAAATTAATTTTATTTTAGTTCCAGTTCAGAATCGGTAAATTTGTTTTGTAAACAGCAAAAGTATTTATGGTGTCTTAGTAATAATTTTAATATTTTAATTTAAAGTAGAAAAATGCCTGAAAATTTTTAAACTAGTGTTGTTTTTTGTTTGAGCAAATTAACTTGGTAACGTCATCTTATGTACCGATAGGCGTCATTTACGTCAATTTACGTACCGAAGAGATGAAATAAAAGTTATCAAACAGCTCGTGGTAACGAACTATAAAGTAAGAGTAAAAAGAATTTTTTTTGTAAAAACAAAAATAAGAGTATGGTTTGTATCAATATTCTTTCGTGTTTTTATGATTACCTTTCATTAATGTATTTAATAAAAAAATATATTTATAATTTTGTTCTAATTTTAATGTGTGGTTTGAAAACAGTCCAAGCGGTTAACAATCAAAATGAGCCGTATCCAGTGGTAAACATTGGGAGGTGCGAGCGAATGGTTACTGACGATATTGCTCTTGGGGCCTACTCTGAAATCCTGGCAAAAAATTTTGTGAAACGGAATGATACTGGAATGTTTTTGGGAGGTGAAGGACAATTTCATATTTTCTTTGTGGATACTAGAGAGAAAGATGAGTAAGTAGAAAAGGTTACAATAGAATTACGGTCCAAAACCCTTAATATTACATAAAAAAAATACAGTTTGTTATAAGAGTAGTTATTGTAGCGACAAATTAAAGAGTATGAAAGAAGATGTAAGAAGGCTTCTTGAAGCGAAGCAACTCATGGAATTCTACACAACTCGGCTAGATCCCTTTAGTAAATTTAATTTGGATATAATGTTACTGCCAAATAATAAGAAAATTCCATTATTTGATCTAACTCCTCCCAAATTTGAATCCATTGAATTTAATGTACCTCAGCAAAGTCAGATAACGTTTATTTATAAATGCTAAGCCAAATGCGATTATAAACGGCTAGCCGTAGTATTTGATGTGAAAGGTGAAGATAGTAATTCTAAAATGGAGAAAAATAAGATTCTATATAAAGATACAGAGATATTTTTGGATGGCTTGAACCGTCCGGATGGCAGTGTTACCATAAGTATTTCAAGTGCAACCGATAAACTTGGCATTGAACTGGTCGGAAAAACTATGTCTGGAATGGGTCTTAGCATTCTGCTAACGTTTCTAGGGACTTATATGAAATTGAAATTGACAGAAGATGATAAGACACTTGAGCATTACTGGACAAAGTACGATGAAGATTTCATGCCACATTGTTTTCTTCAGCATGTTCGAGAGTCAGACAATAAGGAAGTTACCTCTGTTGTTTTGTTCTACAATTACAGGATCTCTTTTAGCTTACAGAGAGGCAAGTTTTTAACATCGGTTTGGTCTTTTCAGAATAAGAAGAACAAAAAACCGTTGTTAGCTGGTTTTCAAACAAACTACAAATGTAGTAGCTGTAAAATTGATAAAATAATTATACATTCTCTATCTGAAGACTTTGAAGAAGTTGAAAAAGCACAAGAAACTAAGGACAATTACGGAGCCAATGTTTGAATCGCTCCAGACGTCATATATACTCACAAAGGACTAAAATGATGTAACGTGTTTTCTGAATCAGGGCGGGAAATAGGCGTAGAAGAGTATATTGATGTTAAACCTAAGTACGATCAAGTTGTAATTAATCTTAAGAAAACAAGTCATGAAAAAGGTCCAAATTTTGTTAACGACAGGGGATTACTCCTGCAAACAAGCTTGAAAACAACAATTGCCCCAAAAACAACAACAGAGGTTATTGCGGAAGAGAATGAAGAAGAAATTCCCACCGTACCCAATTGCTGGTTTGACAGTATTTGCTACGGAAGATTAGAGAACGGTTAATGGATCGATACAGACGAAAATAATGCCTTTATTCCAGCAGTTGAGTATAATTACGACCCTGATTATAAACAGTACTTGTTAATTCAGGCAACTAAAAAAACTTTGCCGGCTTTTCTTAAAAGCTGGTATTTTAGATTGAAGGAAGCTTTTTATGATCAAATCATCTTTAGAGTTTTATTTACTTTATATATGCTGTGGCGGACAAGTGTTTTTAATTTATTATTAATTTATATTAGACATCTTTTACTGCAATTTTACAAGAAAATGCAGTTTTTTTGTTAAAACTGATTCTATTTAAAAAAATATTCTCATAGTTTTAAAATTCGTTTATTATATGAACATTTCTTGGTGTAGAGATTAGTACTTAGGACTTTGAATCCAGCGATCGCTGTTCAAATCTCGATAGAGCCTTTTTATAACTTAGATAGAAATATTTACTTTCCGGGAAATTTGTGCTGCACAATCATTGTACTTAGGACTTTGAATCCTGTGATCTAAGTTTGAATCTCGGTAGAGCCTTTTTATAACTTGGATAGAAATATTTATTGTCCGGGAAATTTGTGCTGTACTATCATTTCCAGGTATGTGCTTTACTTAGTGTAAATAATTCAGCAATAACTAAAACCATGATACCGATTATACTTACAGAATTACCATCTACGGTATCTATCCTTTATGTGACACTATGCAACTCATTTTAAGGATAGAACTCTAATTGATTACAAACAGGAAAAAGCCTACGGCTTTTTCTGCTTTGAAATAGTAAGAGAATAGCCTCAAACAATCAAGTATCTAACTAAATCAAATGTAAGTAATAGGTTTTTATTCCAATGATCGTCTTTTAATGGAAAATTTTAATATATTGACCTTAAACATAACTGTACTAGCCTATACTCTATAGTTAAGTGGCATATAAAATTCAGTATAGGCAAGAGGTCGTTATTTATTATAAAAACATTGGAAGTGATCGTCTCTTACTAGGTTTCTAGCTACCGCTACAACCCGGAAATTAGCCCTAGAACCACCTTATATCAGCTACTATGGGTGAGAGATGGTTCCTCACTGTAATAATGGACGAAAATGTCAAAGCAATGATTTGGATGACCCATAATTTTACCCATTTCCCTATTTGCATTGGGATTCCGTCTAAACAAGGAGCTGAATTACCCTTCATTTTATTCATGGTCTTCACTATTTCATCCTCAGTGAACATAAGAAGCTTTTTTTTAAGTAATTAAAAGCTTTGAATCTAGGAAAACTTTGAAAACTTAGAAAATTGCAACTAGGACTATTGGTTTGTACAATCACCTCTGAAATCTTTTCTGAATTTCACAATGTACATTATATTTTAAAATAAAAGAAAAAACTTGGTGGTATTTTCTCGGTAGATTTGTGATTTTTTAGGGAATAGATCTGATCTATTCCCTAACAATTTTGCGAAAAGCTTGCTTGCACCAATGCCCAAACTGATAAGGTGGTAATTTCTGAGATCCATACTATACCCCTTTTTTATAAAAGGGTATGGTAACAGATGCATTCCATTGCTCCGGCCATTGGGGGATGATGATAATGGACAAAAATGTCAAAGCAATGATTTGGATGACTCATACTTTTACCCATTTCCATACTTACATTGGGATTCCGTCTAAATAAGGAGCTAAATTACCCTTCATTTTATTCATGGTCTTCACTATTTCATCCTCAGTGACAATAAGAAGCTTTTTTTAAGTACTTAAAAGCTTCAAAACTAGGAAAACTTTGAAAACTTAGATTGCAACTAGGACTATTGGTTTGTATTGAAGCCAATAGTCAGTATTGACTCAGACTTCGTGGTGTTAACACCAAAATTTTTTCGGATATAACCCTGCTCAAGCTGTGAAATTTCCCTGTGGACTTTCATTTTGGATTTATTTTCATAAGCGGATTATCGTTTTGCTGGCTATTTCAAATTCCCTCGGGACATTAAATTTCCATTGCCAGTCTTCAGAGTGTAAACACCTGTTTTTGGACTTATTATTTCACTAACAAGAACTTAATTAATACAGTAACCTTCAGCATTTATCAAAGTTCACAATTAAGACCGGTATATCTCTTTTTTTTACCGATGTGCTTCTTGATAGACTGATTAACTAAACAAGAGATGTTTACTATCGGAGATCTTGCCTTAGCAAAGTTTATTAACTACCCCCTTTGGCCAGTTAGAATACTTGGAAGAAATTCCACTAGAAATGGACTGAGTTATCTAGTATTTTGCTACGGTACTCATGATAAGCAGACAGTTAGTGAAGATTGCTTAGTTTCTTATGCAGAGAATATTAATAAAGCAAAGAGATCGAAAACTAAAAGGGTAAGACAAGCATTCACAGAAGTAGTGACTTTCCCCAATATATACAAAGAGTTTGCAAGAACAGGAACGTCTGAAAATTCTTCTAGTTCGTCTATTTCTGGACTTTTTCAACAGTTAGCTGCGACCCAGGAAGAAGTTACGATAACTAAGACTAAGCTAGTGGCAGATATAGAAAAACGTGTTGCAGAAAAAATAGCGCAAAACATTGGAACTGGGTCTTCTGCTGCTGTACAGATAAATACTCAAATTATTACTGCAGAAATTTATGATGCTATAGTGCTAGATTTTAATCCGAGGTTTGAGCGCATTGAAAACTTACTTAAAGGACTAAAGAGTCAAATTGAAGCACTAGAAAATCGTATTTTTATAATGGAGAACAAGCTTGATGATTTTGAACAGGAAGCTTTGCAAGACTGTCTGATATTCTCAGGAATAAGACAGACACCTGGCTCAGATCTTGATATGACTGTCCTAAACCTTGTTAAGTCAACTATGGGAGTTTCGACTATTACTATGGAGCATTTTGTGTCGATTCAACGTTTCAGACTCAACTCTACGGAAAAATCTCAAAATTTAGCCCGCAGAAGTCCAGATCCTGTGGCCCCAGTTTTAGTGAAGTTGGTATCAAAAGAACTTGCGTACAAAGTGTTTAAAACTAAATCAAAATTAGCTGGATCCGGAATTTATGTTAGTGAATTTCTTACAAAACATAGAAAGGCAATATTAAATAGTGCACGGGACAAGTTCGGTGTGAAAAATGTTTGGACAGACAAAGGTCGCATTTTCGCGAAATTATCCAGCCAAAGCGCACCGCGTCGGCTCTATAGCCTAGCTGATACTTACTGAATTTTTCATAGTTGATTTGAGTGGATTTTGTAAGGATAACGGGTGATATTTCTCACTTGCGTTTTCTAGAGAGTAATCCTCTTAGAGTGTAATCCTTTGAAGAAAGGTGAATTTCCTACTCGTCTGAAAGAGGCTAAAGTTATTCCGCTTCACAAAGGGGGTTCAAAAACTGATCCGTCTAATTGGAGGCCGATTTCAATATTGCCCCTATTTGCTAAGCTGTATGAAAAAGTGATGCATCGACGACTTTATAACCATCTGACTACTTACGGTTTTCTTAGTGATACCCAGTTTGGATTCAGGAAAAACCACTCTGCAATACATGCAATCCAGCACCTAACAGATTTCATCAATGTTGCTCTCGAAAAAAGTGTATTGGTACTTTCAGTTTTTATACACTTTAGAAAGGCTTTTGACACGGTGGTTTATAAAATTTTATTAAATAGGCTAAGTCGTTTAGGGATCCAAAAGGTTATTCTGAAATGGTTTGAATATTATCTTAACCAGCGTATTATTCGAGTCTCTATTATAAATTCTATTTCAAAAACTTTTATCGTTAATTCCGGTGTGCCTTAGGGTTCAGTGCTTGGCCCACTTTTTTATCTAATTTACGTTGATACCATGCGTTTTTATATATCAGATGCACTTATAACGTCTTTTGCTGATTACACGGTGTCTACGATTACAGCTACTTGTCTGAACCAGTTAATTGAGAAGACAAATAAGTCCCTCGCTGAATTGATGTTTTACAAATTCTAGTTATTTGGTAGTGAATATTTCAAAAACAAGTTTCGTGACATTTTGTAGAAATGGAGTTTCAAGTGTTTTAGATAATAAAATTATTTTTAACGGTGAATTTTTAAAGCATGTAAATAGTGTTAAATATTTGGGCTTTAGTCTTGATTTTAATTTAAGTTGGAAATCACATTGTGATCTTGTGGCAGTTAAGATTTCAAGAGGGTTGGGTGTGATAAGAAGACTGAAAAATCAACTACCGTCAAATGTTTTATTTTTACTTTATCATTCTATTGTTAGCCCTTATTTATCCTATGGTTGCATGCTGTGGATTAGTAGTTTTTTTTCAAGTTTTAGAAAGGTCCAAATTTTACAGAATAAAATAGTTTGTATTTTAGGTAATTACATTCAATTTGAAAATAGCACTTTGAATTGCTTTACAAGTTTGAAAATTTTAAATATTTATCAGTAACGGGATTACTAGTTAGCAATTTTTATTTATCAATGTTTGAATAAGTGTTCACCGGAGGTATTTTGGGAAATTTTTAAAGCTAACTCATCTTATCACTGTTATGATACTAGAAATGCGAATGACCTTGCATTGGATTTCCGGAGTGCTCAACGTGCTGCGTTTCTGCTTCGTTTTGCGGGACCGGGGGTGTGGAAATCCCTCCCGGATGCTATTACACAAGTTGATAATGTAAGCCAGCTCAAAAGTAGATTGAAGCGTTACCTTTTGGGTTATAATCTGAATGTTTAGATTTTTGAATTTGATTAATGTTTGGTTTGAAAATTGTTTGGACGGATAATGGTCGCATTTTCGCGAAATTACCCAGCCAAAGCGCACGGAGTCGGCTCTATAGCCTAGCTGATACTTATTGATTTTGTCATAGTTGATTTTGTTAGATGTATCTCTTTCGTAGATATATCTCTTAGATGTATCTCTTTTTTTTTGAGTGAATGTTTTAAGGATGATATGTGATATTTCTCACTTGCGATTTCTAGAGTGTAATCCTTTTAGAGTAGGAGATGTTCTTTATGTTGATTCAGTTCAAGTGCTGATTTTTCCCCGTAAAGAGATAGTTTTTATGTGGATGTAGAGCTTTATAATAATGGATTTGCAGCCATCGTTCACAAACCTTCGGGTTTTTGTAGATGGCCGCTGTAAATTTGTTTGTATTTTTTTTTATGTTAAATAAATTAATTTGAATTAATTTGTACAATCACCTCTGAGAGGACGAAAGGAAAAAAAACTTTTTTCATGTTTCCATTAAGCAAAATAAAAAACAAAATCTTTTCTGAATTTCAGAATGTACTTAATATTTTCAATAAAAAGATAAAAACTTGGTAGAATTTTCGGTTTTTCATTGAACAACATTGAAAAAAAACAAAATTGATGTTATGGTCAAACTGACGTCATTATTAATGGGATTCTGGTTCTTAAGATTTTCCTCATATTTGTTTCCATAATAGCATTACAATATTGAGAATACTTGAAATAATAATTACCAATTAAGAATCGGTTATAAATGGCTGTTTTTCTCGCTAAAAACTTTTTAGGAGTATATTTTTAAATTTTGGGTAACTAAGAACTATTTTCCCTTTTAGGGCTCCACTTAGGTCTCAAAACTTAATTCCCACGAGAAGCAATTATTAAATTATGAAAGAGGATAAAAAAAGGCATTATGTTAAGTATTTATGTTTATCCTAGTTAAACTATGTACATTAGTCATTAAATTTTTATTGATTAAAATAAATTGACAAAGTTACAGAAGAATTACTACAAATAATTCCCTGCGATGACGTATCGGACGAAGCTGCACTTTCTGATCGAAAGTTAGCAGGTTCAATCCCACCTGTCGCAAGGAACTTTAAACGATATCTAATATTTTGATAATTTTTTGCTTGTTTTATGTTCTAATGTCACTTTTTAGTATCATTTGAAGGAACTTCTATTTTACTTAATAAATATTTGTTTTTAATACCATATTAAGGTTTATCCTAAACGTCAGGAGAGCTACAAGTAAAACGTATAACGTTATTTTTGACATCCCAAGCGCTACCCTTATTAAGAAATTAACATTGCGGAGAGGGTACATCCTTGTTTATAATCCCTTGCTGTTAACAGAATAGCCAAATAACAGGATGTTTCCTATATAGGGCTTTTTGACAAGGCAGTTCTAATGGTATACTTTTTTTTTGATCCGACTCTTATGAGGAGTCTTATTAATTATTATAATTAATATAAAAGTCTAGATAAAACTTATATTAATTAGTACTGCATTAGATTCTCTTGAATGACATCGATCTTCTACGTATTACGTATTTCAAAAACTCATATCCCAGGGATAGGAAGCATGAAATTAGACGATACGAAATTTATTTGCTCATGCAGGAAGGATGGGGTACATAGACGGGGAGTATGGCTCATGATAAACAAGGATGCTTCTAAGTCTTGCTTAGGTTGGGAAGGTATTAATAATAGAACATTAATTGCTTATTTTATGACTGAAAACTTCAGTGTATCAGTTATACTATTATTTGTCTCTATTGAACCAAGTGACAGAGGTCCTAGTGACTCAGATGAATTTTACTTACAGTTTCAGGAGCAAATAGACAGGGGCCCAGATGGAAAAAGGATGTTTTTCCTAGGAGATTTTAACACCCAGGACAGTAAAAACAGGCATAGATGGCATCTTAGTCTAAGTAAATTTGGTGCAGAAAAAAAAAGATAGTAATGGCTACAGATCTTTGTAATTTTTTAGGCATAACAATCTAGTTATAATCAATATGGTGTTTGGTCATAAAATAGCCCATGAGTTGACATGGTATTCCTGTGATGGTAAGACAGCAAACCATGTTGATTGTGTTGTTGTATTATAAACAGGAAAAAGCCTATGGCTTTTTCTTAATTTGAATAGTAAGAAACGACCTGGCTACAACCTACGATTATAACATGATTGATCAATCTATAACATGAAATTATAATATTATTTTAGTTACTAAGGGCTGGAAGTTTGTTCTTTACTATATTTTAACCGCATTAATTTCCTTTAAAATGAGCTATTAAACAACTCTCTACGATGTTTATAATTCAAAAATCAAACATCTTTGAAAAGACTGCAGTATGAATTGACATCAAAAATGCAGTTTTTAGCAGAAAAATTTTTCTCTTTTAGAAATAATTTACTTTAGTTACAAAATATTTTTAATCCAATTAAATTCCTTTAAAATGAGCCATTGAAAAAAACTCTACGATGTTCCAGTGCCAAGCTATCTGTGGAAAAGAAAAAAAAGAAAAAAAATATCCCGTTTAGGCAGAATATTGTAGTAGCTGCCACTTTTCTTGATTTCCAAGCCAATATATTTCCCTTGCTGTTCAAGCCAAGGGACAGAAAGTTTCCTATATAGGGGTTTAATTGGAATAGTAAGAGATGAACTGGCTATAACGTAGGATTATGACATCATTGATCAATCTATAACATTATATTATAATATCATTTTAGTTACTATGGGCTTGAAGTTTGTTCTTTACTATATTTTAACCCCATTAATTACCTTTAAAATGAGCTATTGAATAACTCTCTACGATGTTTATTATTCAAAAATCAAATATCTTTGAAAAGACTACAGTATGAAAAGACAGCAAAAATGCAGTTTTTAGCGGAAAAATTTATTCTCTTTTAGAAATAATTTTTTTTAGTTACAAAAGATTTTTAATCCAATTAATTTCATTTAAAATGAGTCATTGAACAATTCTCTACGATGTTCCAGTGCCAAGCCATCTGTGGAAAAGAAAAAAAACATCCCGTTTAGGCAGAATGTTGTAGTAGCTGCCACTTTTCTTGATTTACAAGCCAATAAATTCCCCTGGATGTTTAAACCAAGGGACAGAAAGCTTCCTATGCAAGGGTTTCGGACAAGGCGGCTCTAATGGTGTACTTTTTGTTTTGATCTGACTCTTTTTTTTAGGAGTTATGGACTTTTATATTTCTTTACATCGGACGTGATCGTCTCTTACTAGGTTGCTAGCTACCGCTGCAACCCTGACCATATTGTTAAATTTACAACTTTAATTAATGACATCATAGGGCAAGTGGCTAGCAGGAAAGGCTGGTGGCTCAACGCTATCCGGGGTTTATTATTTTTAGTTTGTAATTCAGCTATCACTAAAACCATGACACCAATGATACTTACAAAATTCCAATTTACAGAATTGATCCTTTATGTAAGTACAATTAACTAGGCGGATCCTGTCTATAATTTTATATTTCTTAACATTGGATTTAATCGTCTCTTACTACGATGCTAGTTACCACTGCAACCTGGATAACCCAATTAATTTCCTTTAGAATGAGCCATTGAACAACTCTTTACGATGTTCCAGTGCCAAGCTATCTGTGGAAAAGAAAAAAAAATTTCCCGTTTAGGCAGAATGTTGTAGTAGCTGCCACTTTTCTTGATTTTTGAGCCAATATATATCCCGTGCTGTTCAAGCCAAGGGACAGAAAGTTTCCTATAGAGGGGTTTCGGACAAGGCGGTTCTAATGGTGTACTTTTTGTTCTGACTTTGATCTGACTCCTTTTTTAGGACATATGGGTTTTTATATTTCTTAACATCGGACATGATCGTCTCTCACTAGGTTGTTAGCTACCACTGCAACCCAGACAATGGAAAATTTTTATATATTGACCTTAAATATAACTGTACTAACCTATAGCATAGTTAAGTGGCCCATAAAATGTAGTATAGGCAAGAGGTCTTTTTTTACTATAAACTACTGCTGCAACCCGGATTGATGTGAAATTACAAAGAGGAAAAAGCCTAGGGCTTTTTTTTAATTGGAATAGTAAGAGACGACCAGGCTACAAACTATGATTATGGCATCATTGATCAATCTTTAACATGAAATGTCCTTTACTTTACTATAATTCCTGGAATTTGTTCTAAATTATTAGTCTTACAAAGACATATACTAATAACCCTAACTGGTTCGTTTTTGCCATAATTGGAAAACACTACTTTTCCTTCGCTGTTGATAGGTATGCTTGTATATATATTTTTATTGCTGCTAAATAAACTGCAATTGCTCCTTCCAAAATTAATACACGAATTTTCTAAGAAGTACACCTCCGTATATTCACTGTGTTGTCGAATAATTTCCATTGCATCTATAAACTGTTCCGCAGTTGCCAATTCATATCTTGGAAGCTTTTCATTAAACTTACAACATTTCTTTTTGATATTACTATGAAGTTTTGCCAGACCATTTCTAGCCGACTTTTCAACAGATCCGCTCTTTCAAAGAGAGTTTTAATCTGTAATTTTGAATAATTTTTGTGATCCTGATTAAACATGCGTAAAATGTTTCTCAATTTATGAAGATCAGCCTGCATTTTGCCATCTTCTTGTATTTCTGAATGTAATTTTTCCCTTTGTCCTTATGTGTTCTTCGGTACAACCTCGCAGAGAATTTAATTTTTTCACTATAGCTTTTGTCACCCCAGTAATGCTCCTTGATATTTTGTTTGGCTCTCTCAATTTTTACTTCTCGATACACCTGGTCGGTTGAATACCTTTGGTTTTCTTTTTTCTTTATGTTTGAAACGGTAATCTTCATCATTGTTATAACGCTCCTTGATCTTTTGTCTAGCCTGCTCAATTGTTGGTTCTCTGTAATCTACATCGTTGTCATACCGTTCCTTGCTCTTTTGTCTAGGTTGCTTACTTGTTGCTTTCTCTATAAAGTTCATCATTGTGATAACGCTCCTTGATCTTTTGTCTAGGCTGCGCAATTGTTAATTCTCTGTAATCTTCATCATTATCATACCGTTCCTTGCTCTTTTGTTCGGCTGTCTCAATTTTCGCATGTCCAAAAACTACATAATTATAATAACGCTGTTTGTCACTATCAATTACCACTTCTCAATACACCTGGTCGGTTGAATACCTTTGCTTTTTTCTTTTCAAGATACAATCTCTGTTTTTTTTTGTAGTGCTGTTTTTTTACTTACGTGCAGCTTGCTTTGATCTAACCATTATGTAATGATGAATGAGACCATTTACATTTTTGTCGTCTTTTATATAGTAATTATGACGTCATGGCGTAATGATTTTATTTCATGACGTCTTCAGAAACCACAACATAATGTCGTGTTTTTCTATTCAGGTCATAGCTCTATTAAAACTATGACGACATTCATTATTTATCTAGTAGGATTTCAGACAAGGTGGTTCTAATGATTTACCTTTGTTTTGATCTGATTCTATTTTTAGGAGTTCTGGGTTTTTATTTTTCTTAGCATTGGACTGATCGTCTCTTGCTACAATGCAAGCTACTGCTGCGACCCAGATTCACATATATAGTTATGAGAGGCAGCGTGGCCGAGTGGTCCAAGGCGCTGGTGTTAGACACCAGTCTCTTCGGAGGCGTGGGTTCAAATCTTACCGCTGGTATACGATTATGATTTATGTACAAAAATCAAATATCCTTGAAAAGACTGCAATATCAAAAGACATCAAAAATGCAGTTTTTAATTGACAATTTTATTCTCTCTTAGAAATAATTTATTTTAGTTACAAAAGATTTTTAACCCAATTAATTTTCTTTAAAATGAGTCTTGAACAACTCTCTACGATGTTCCAGTCCCAAGCTATCCGTGGAAAACAAGAAAGAAAAAAGAAAAAAAGAAAAAAGAAAAAAAATATGACGTTTAGGCAGAATGTTGTAGTAGCTGCCACTTTTCTTCATTTTCAAGCCAATATATTTCCCTTGCTGTTAAAGCCAAGGGGCAGAAATTTTCCTATACAGGAGTTTTGGACAAGGCGGTTCTAATGGTGTACTTTTTGTTTTGATCTGACTCTTTTCTTAGGAACTATGGGTTTTTATATTTCATAACACTAGACGTGATCGTCTCTTACTATGTTTCTAGCTACCGCTGCAACCCGGACAAGATGCTATCTCTGTTTTTTGTGTATCACTGTTTTTTTAACTTGCGTGTAGATTTTAAAGGAAACTCTAGAGTTTCCTTTAAAATGAGCCATTGAACAACTCTCTACGATGTTCCAGAGCCAAGCTATCTGTGGCAAAGAAGAAAGATAAAATATGCCGTTTGTGGAGAATAACCTAGTGAAAGTCAATTTTCTTGATTTTCACGCCAATATATTTCCCTTGCTGTTCAAGGAAATTGACAGAGAGTTTCCTATACAGAGGTTTTAGACATGGCGGTTCTAATGGTGTACTTTTTGTTTTGATCTGACTTTTTTTAGGGGTTGTTATATTTTTAACATTTCATGTGATCGTCTATTACTAGGTTGCTAGCTACCGCTGCAACCCGGATTTGCTGCAACCTGGATTCACACATATAGTTATGAGAGGCAGCATGGACGACTGGTCCAAGGCGCTGGTGTTAGCCACCAGTATTTTTGGTAGTGTGGGTTCAAATATTACCGCTGGTATACGATTATGATTTATGTACAAAAATCAAATATCTTTGAAAAGACTGCAGCATGAAAAGACATCAAAATGCAGTTTTTAGTGGAAAAATTTATTTTTTTTAGAAATGATCTATTTTAGTTACAAAAGATTTTTAACCCAATTATTTTCCTTTAAGATGAGCCATTGAACAACTCTCTATGTTTTTCCAGTGCCAAGCTATCTGTGGAAAAGAAAAACAAAAGAAATAAAAAAAATATCCCGTTTCGGCAGAATGTTGCAGTAGCTGCCTCTTGTCTTGATTTTAAAGCCAATTTATTTCCCTTGCTGTTCAAGCCAAGGGACAGACAGTTTCCTATATAGGGGTTTCGGACAAGGCGGTTGTAACAGTATACTTTTTGTTTTGATATGACCCTGTTTTTTAGGTGCTATGGGTTTTTACATTTCTTATCATTGGACGTGATCGTCTCTTACTAGGTTGCTAGCTACCGCTGCAACCCGGATTTGTTAAAACCCCCCAAAAATTACTGTATTTTACATAATAATAGATAATCCTATAAAACAAAATAATTGACAAACACCATTTATGATGAGCTTTTTGGTCCTTTTTGTAACCATTGAAAAGAATTACGACAGGTCCTTTATCAACAATTGTTCCCCACCAAGTGCAACCTCTGACCAAACATATAAAAAAGATGGTACAACAAGGAGAGCAAGATAGGATTGCTGCGGGTGGTGGAGATATTTTCTATATGAGGACACTGGAAGACTTGTCTGGGAAGGATGGTTAGCTTATTCTAACTGAATACTGTGAAGAACATCCACCGCTACTAAGTCAAGTTGGAATGTGCACCCGGGCTAAAAACTATTATAAACGTAAAGTGGGTGTAGATACAGGGCCACCAGAATTACCGTATGGAGAATTAGCACTTGCGCACACCTCCCCGTTCCTTGAAACCCTCCATCCTGGTAAATGTATATCTGCTATTGAGAATAATATGTACAGAGCACCTATGTATCATCACGAGAACACTCCTACTGATTTCCTCATTATTCGTACGAGGAATGGTTACTTCATACATGAATATGAGGCTCTGTTTACAATTGGCCAGGAGTGTCCCCTATATGAGGTCTTAGGGCCAAATTCAAAACATGTAAACAATTTTATCCGTGATTTCTTACAAGTTTTTATCTTTTGTTTGTTTTGCAGAAGTCGTGATGATCGTCGAAGAATCCAAATGGACGATATTAAGAAAGCATTTCCCTCTTATTCTGAGAGCAGTATTAGAAAACGCTTGAACCTTTGTGTGGAATTCAGGAGAACTGGTGAGTTTTATCCTTCCTCGAATTCCTCTTCTACTTCTATAGTTTTTGTTCTCTCTCTCTCTCTCTTTCTCTCTCTCTCTCTGCTGAAATTGTGTCTTTTTGGATGTCTATCCCCCTCACAGTCCTCAGGACAAGCGCTATACGTTTTGCTATTTGCCCATTATTAACCTAAAATGTTTCTAAGGAAAGGGTGGTCATGTAAACTTCGGAGGGGGCTCATTCAATTGGAAATAAGAAGTTGTAGTACCATTTTAAGAGTCAAAAGTTATGAGAGGGTAACTATCCCCCCCTGTCCTCTTATCCCCAAATCCATCTTATTGAAATTTTGAGATAGCCAATATGTTCAAAATAGTTCATAGATCATCCAACAAGACCTTTGGCGTTGGCAAACAACCCCACAGCCTGAGGGCAAGTTTTTTAAGCTGTGCCAAAGGGGTATATAAGGTTTTTTATGGAAGATGAAGTCGTATGGATTTCGGAGGAGGCTTATTTGATTGGAAACTGAACGTTTTAGCTCTCGTTTTAAGAGTCAAAATGAGCCCAATTTTCTCCAAGTGCATACAATCAAAAGTTTGAGACAGATATTTTTTTTAATAGTCCAAATATTATATAACAATGCCTCTGGGGTTATCACCCCCCCTCAAAGTCTGGGGGAAAGGGTTGCAAGGTATGCCCCGGGGGCATATAAGGTTTTTATGGAAGGGTTTGTCGCATTAACTTTGGAGGAGGCTTATTTGATTGGAAATTGAAAGTTCTAGTGCCTTTTTAGAGTCAAACGTGAATGCAGCGTTACAAATTGCCCCCTTGTCCTCTTTTACCCAAATACGTCCAATCAAAATCTCAGATAATAATTTTGTTGAAAATAGTCTGAAGACCCTATAATGGAGGTGGTTGTGACCACCTCCAGGGTGGACACAGCCCCCTGAACCCGAGGGCAAGGGTTGTAAGTTATGCGCTGTTGCAAGGGTTGTTTGAAATATAAATTTCTGGGGCCCTTTTCAACAGTCAAAAGTGATTGAAGGGTAACGAACCCCTCCCCACGCCAATCATTTCCCAAAACACATTTAATCAAAATTTTGAGACGGATATTTTTTCAGCATAGTAGAAAGGTCCAGTAATTATGTGTTTTGGGATTTTAATCCCTCTCCTCCCCCTTCATAGCCTTTAGGGCAAGGGCTGTAAGGTATACAATTCGTCCATTTACCTATGATATATGTTTATGAGACTTGTGAGCATGTTTCACTTGACAGGTTCTTAAGAGCACGATTAGAAAATTTTAGGTAGTATGGTCAGTGGCTAGCTCTTGACTTAGTTACTGCTACTGCTTCAGCCATTGGAGGCTATGAGCCTCCAATTAAGTTTTTTTTATTAGCGATGTAATTCGTATGTCTCCTAGCCTTTCTCCACTATTGAAGTGGTACAAAAGTGTCAATTCTGGTGCCCTATAGCACTTTACTCCGGTGTTATCAAGAAAAATTTACAAATATCGCATTTATATGAATATTAAGTAATCTTAATATTAGTAGTAATAAGCAATCTGATAGTAGTAGGAAATAAGTAGGACAAACTCCGTCACCCATGCAAAAAATGTAATTTCTGCTGTTTTTTGAAGACAGGGGAAAGTAAATCTCCTGTTAAGAGTTTTCGACTACGTCAGTTTCAATTTTGTACTATTAGTTTAGATGTGACATCATGATTCCGAAGTTTTTACTTTTTCTTGAAACATCAGTACTACCCGTGAAAAAAAGTAATTTTCCTTGTTGTTCAAGATGTGGGGGGGGGGTCGTGTGTGTGTAAGTTTCTTGTTTATGTTTTTTTACTGTGACGATTCCAAAGCCGTATTTATTATTTCGATACGACATCATCATCGATGGGTTTCAGTTCTTTTCAAAATCCTTCAAATTTGTTTTTAAAATAACATTTCACTGTTAAATTAATCAGAATAATAGTTACCGTTCCTAAATCAAACACAAATGTAGATTTTTTCTCATTTTACAGTTATAAAAATGCATTTTAAAACTTTTGGTCCCTATGGGCTGTAGTTCACTCTTTACTGGGTAGCAGCTATCGCTGCAACCATAGTGATATTAAGCTGTCATATTGTCATACGCACTTTCATAACTGACAACTTCTGCTTCCCCTAAAGATAACTAACAATAGTCTAATAACTTAGCTTTTATACCACTGACACTTTTATACCACTTCAATGGTGGAGAAAGGCTAGGAGACATACGAGTTACATCGCTAATAAAAAAAAACCTTAATTGGAGGCTCGTAGCCTCCAATGGCTGAAGCAGTAGCAGTAACTAAGTCAAGAGCTAACCACTGACCATACTACCTAAAATTTTCTAAAACATGCTCACAAGTCTCATAAACAAATATTATATGTAAATGGTCGAATTGTCTACCTTACAACCCTTGCCCTAAAGGCTATGAAGGGGGAGGAGAGGGATTAAAATCCCAAAACATATAATTACTGGACCTTTCTACTATGCTGAAAAAATATCCGTCTCAAAATTTTAATTAAATGTGTTTTGGGAAATTATGGGCGTGGGGAGGAGGCTGTTAACCTTCTATCACTTTTGACTGTTGAAAAGGGCCCCAGAAATTTATATTTCAAGAACAACCCTTGCAACAGCGCATAACTTACAACCCTTGCCCCTGGGTTCAGGGGGCTGTGTCCACCCTGGAGGTGGTCACAGCCACCTCCATTATAGGGTCTTCAGACTATTTTCAACAAAATTATTATCTCAAAATTTTGATTGGACGTAACTGTGTAAAAGAAGACGAAGGGGCCATTTGTAACGCTCCATTCACGTTTGACTCTTAAAAAGGCACTAGAACTTTCAATTTTCAATCAAATAAGCCTCCTCCAAAGTTAATGCGACTAACCTTTCCATAAAAACCTTATATACCCCCGGGGCATAACTTGCAAACCTTTCCCCCAGGCTTTGAGGGGGGGGGGTGTTAACCCCAGAGGCATTGTTGTATAATATTTGGACTATTAAAAAAATAGCTGTCTCAAAGTTTTGACTGTGAGGGGGATAGACATCCAAAAAGACACAATTTCAGCAGAGAGAGAGAGAGAGAGAGAGAGAGAACAAAAAACTATAGAAGTAGATGAGGAATTCGAGGAAGGATAAAACTCACCAGTTCTCCTGAATTCCGCACAAAGTTTCAAGCGTTTTCTAATACTGCTCTCAGAATGAGAGGGAAATGCTTTCTTAGTATCGTCCATTTGGATTCTTTGAGGATTATTACAACTTCTGCAAAACAAACGAAAGATAAAAACTTGTAAGAAATCACGGATAAAATTGTTTGCACGTTTTGAATTTGGCCCTAAGACCTCATATAGGGGACACTACTGGCCAATTGTAAACAGAGCATCATATTCACGTACGAACAAACCATTCCTCGTAGGAATAATGAGAAAATCAGTAGGAGTGTTCTCGTGATGATACATAGGTGCTCTGTACATATTATTCTCAATAGCTGATATACATTTACCAGGATGGAGGGATCTAAGGAACGGGGAGGTGTGCGCAAGTGCTAATTCTCCATACGGTAATTCTTATGGCCCTGTATCTACACCCACTTTACGTTTATAATAGTTTTTAGCACGGTTGCACATTCCAACTTGACTTAGTAGCGGTGGATGTTCTTCACAGCATTCAGTTAGAATAAGCTCACCATTCTTCCTAGACAAGTCTTCCAGCGTCCTCATATAGAAAATATCTATACCACCCGCAGCAATCCTTTCTTGCTCTCTTTGTTGTGCCATCTTTTTTATATGTTTGGTCAGAGGTTGCACTTGGTGGGGAACAATTGTTGATAAAGGACCTTTCGTTATTAGTTTTAATGGTTACATAAAGGACGGAAAAAGTTCATCATAAATGGTATTTGTCAATTAGTTTTTTCTATATGATTATCCATTATTATGTAAAATGCAGTAATTTTTGAGGGTTTTACCAAATCCGGGTTGCAGCGGTAGCTAGCAACCTAGTAAGAGATGATCACGTCCAATGTTAAGAAATGTAAAAGCCCATAGCACCTAAAAAACAGAGTCATATCAAATAAAAAAGTATACTGTTAGAACCACCTTGTCCGAAACCCCTATATAGGAAACTTTCTGTCCCTTGGCTTGAACAGCAAGGGAAATATGTTTGCTTGAAAATCAAGAAAAGAGGCAGCTACTGCAACATTCCGCCGAAACGGGATATTTTTTATTTCTTTGTTTTTCTTTTCCACAGATAGCTTGCCACTGCAAAAACATAGAGAGTTGTTCAATGGTATATTTTAAAGGAAAATAATTGGGTTAAAAATCTTTTGTAATTAAAATAGATCATTTCTAAAAGAGAATAAATTTTTCCACTAAAAACTTCATTTTTGATGTCGTTTCATACTGCAGTCTTTTCAAAGATATTTGATTTTTGTACATAAGTCATAATCGTATACCAGCGGTAAGATTTGAACCAACACCTCCGAAAAGACTGGTGGCTAACATCAGCGCCTTGAGCCATTCGTCCATGCTGCCTCCCATAACTATATGTGTGAATCCGGGTTGCAGCATATCCGGGTTGCAGCGGTAGCTAGCAACCTAGTAAGAGACGATCACGTGAAATTTTAAAAATATAACCACCCCTAAAAAAAGTCAGATCAAAACAAAAAGTATACCATTAGAACCACCATGTCTAAAACCTCTGTATAGGAGACTTTCTGTCAATTTGCTTGAACAGCAAGGGAAATATATTGGCGTGAAAATTAAGAAAATTGACTTTCACTACGTTATTCTCCACAAACAGCATATTTTATCTTTCTTCTTTTCCACAGATAGCTTGGCACTGGAACATCGTAGAGAGTTGTTCAATGGCTCATTTTAAAGGAAACTATAGATCTAGTGCTATTTTTACTTAATTGTTTTAAAAATAGAATCAATTTTTACGAAAAACTTAATTTTTATCTACAATATTGATCTCTGACGTCATAGTCGATGGATGTTGTTAATACATAATAACTACCCAAAGTGAGATTTAATATGTATTTCCAGAGCAAAAAATTCAAAGATATTTGATTTTTGTACATAAATCATAATCGTATACCAGCGGTCAGATTTGAACCCACGCCTCCGAAGAGACTGGTGGCTAACACCAGCTCCCTGGACCACTCGGCCACGCTTCCTCTCATAACTGTATATGTGATTCAGGGTTAAAGCACTAACTAGCAACCTAGTAAGAGACGATCAGTCTAATGCTAAGAAACATAAGAACTCAGAACTCCTAAAAACAGAGTCAGATCAAAACAAAAGTACATCATTAGAACCATCTTGTCTGAAACCCTACTAGATAAATAATGAATGTCGTCATAGTTTTATTAGAGCTATGACGTTAATAGAAAAACACGACATTATATTGTTATTTCTGAAGATCTCATGAATTAATATCATTACGCCATGATGTCATGAAATAAAATCAATACGCCGTGACGCCATTATTACTATATAAAAAGCGATAAAGATGTAAATGGTCTCATTCATGATTACATTATGGTTAAATCAAAGCAAGCTACACGCAAGTTAAAAAAAAACAGTGATACACAAAAAACAGAGATAGCATCTTGTCCGGGTTGCAGCGGTAGCTAGAAACCTAGTAAGAGACAATCACGTCCAGTGTTATGAAATATAAAAACCCATAGTTCCTAAGAAAGGAGTCAGATAAAAAGAAAAAGTACACCATTAGAACCACCTTGTCCAAAACCCCTGTATAGGAAACTTTCTGCCCCTTGGCTTTAACAGCAAGGGAAATATATTGGCTTGAAAATGAAGAAAAGTGGCAGCTACTACAACATTCTACCTAAACGGCATATTTTATTTCTTTTTTCTTTTTTTCTTTTTTCTTCCTTGTTTTCCACAGATAGCTTGGCACTGGAACATCGTAGAGAGTTGTTCAATGGCTCATTTTAAAGGAAATTAATTGGGTTAAAAATCTTTTGTAACTAAAATAAATTATTTCTAAGAGAGAATAAAATTGTCAATTAAAAACTGTATTTTTGATGTCTTTTCATATTGCAGTCTTTTCAAGGATATTTGATTTTTGTACATAAATCATAAACGTATACCAGCGGTAAGATTTGAACCCACGCCTCCGAAGAGACTGGTGTCAAACACCAGCGCCTTGGACCACTCGGCCACGCTGCCTCTCATAACTATATATGTGAATCTGGGTCGCAGCAGTAGCTTGCAACGTGGTAATAGACGATCAGTCCAATGCTAAGAAAAATAAAAACCCAGAACTCCTAAAAATAGAATCAGATCAAAACAAAGGTACATCATTAGAACCACCTTGTCTGAAACCCTACTAGATAAACAATGAATGTTGTCATAGTTTTAATAGAGCTATGACCTGAATAGAAAAACACGACATTATGTTGTTGTTTCTGAAGACGTCATGAAATAAAATCATTACGCCATGACGTCATAATTACTATATAAAAGACGACAAAAATGTAAATGGTCTCATTCATGATTACATAATGGTTAGATCAAAGCAAGCTACACAGAAGTCAAAAAACAGTACTACGAAAAAACAGAGATAGCATCTTGAAAAGAAAAAAGCAAAAGTATTTAACCGACCAGGCGTATTGAGAAGTAATAATTGATAGTGACAAACAGCGTTATTATAATTATGTAATTTATAGACATGCGAAAATTGAGACTTTACTTTATTGAGAGTTTACTTTAGTTTTAGTTAAGAGTTTTAGTTTAGACTTATATTTTAGTTTTAGATAAGAGTTTAGTTTAGAGTTGTAGTTTAGTTTTTAGTTAAGAGTTATAGTTTAGAGTTTAGAGTATTAGCTTAGAATCTTAGCTTAGAGTTTTAGTTAGAGTTATAGTTTAGTTTAGTTTCAGTTAAGAGCTTTAGTTTAGACTTGTAGTTTAGTTTTATGATAAGATTTTTGTTTTAGAGTTTAGAGTTTTAGTTTACGGTTTTAGCTTAGTGTTTTACTTGGAGTTATAGTTTAGTTTAGTTTTAGTTATGAGTTTTATTTTGGTTAGGAGTTTTAGTTTAGAGTTTAAGTTAGAGCAATAGTTTAGTTTAGTTTTAGTTAAGAGTTTT
>JAQQPU010002886.1:0-11037 GCA_029168905.1 Artemia sp. Kazakhstan ARC1039 | reverse complement strand
AAACTACAACTCTAAACTAAAACTCTTAACTAAAACTAAACTACAAGTCTAACCTAAAACTCTTAACTAAAACTAAAGTAAACTAAAACTCAACAAAATCTAAACTATAAGTCTAAACTAAAACTCTTAACTAAAACTAAACTATAAATCTAAACTAAAATTCTTAACTAAAACTAAACTAAACTATAGCTCTAACTAAAACTCTAAGCTAAGACTCAAAAATATAAACATAAAGATATAAACATATATTATAGGTAAATGGACGAATTGTCTACCTTACAGCCCTTGCCCTAAAGGCTATGAAGGCTAAAAAAAACTCCAATATCTAAACTAAAACTCTTAACTAAAACTAAACTAAAACTATAACTCTAACTAAAACTCTAAAGTAAAACTGTAAACTAAAACTATAAACTCTAAACTAACATTATTAAGTAAAACTAAACTATAGATCTAAACTAAAGCTCCTAACTAAAACTAAACTAAACTAAAACTCCAACTAAACTCTTAACTGAAACTAAACTAATCTAAAACTAACTAAAACTCTAAGCTAAGACTCTAAACTAAAACTGTAAACTCTAAACTAAAACTCTAAACTCTAAACCAAAATTCTTAACTAAAACTCTAAATTAAAACTCTTATCTAAAACTAAACAACTTCTCTAAACAAAAATTCTTAATTAAAACTAAACTACACTATAACTCTAACTAAAACTCTAAGCTAAGTTTCAAGACTAAAACTCCAATATCTAAACTATAACTCTTAACTAAAACTAAACTAAAACTATAACTCCAACTAAAACTTTAAAGTAAAACTGTAAACTAAAACTATAAACTCTAATTTAAAACTCTTAAGTAAAACTAAACTAGAGATCTAAGCTAAAGCTCCTAACTAAAACTAGACTAAACTATAACTCTAACAAAAACTCTAAGCAAAGACTCTAAACTAAAACTCTAAATTCTCAACTAAAACTAAACTAAACTATAACTCTAACGAAACTCTTAACTAAAACTAAACTAATATATAACTAACTAAAACTCTAAGCTAAGAATCTAAACTAAAACTCTAAACTCCAAACTAAACCTCTAAACTCTAAACAAAACTCTTAATTAAATCTCTAAACTAAAACTCTTATCTAAAACTAAACAACACCTCTAAACTAAAATTCTTAACTAAAACTAAACTAAACGATAACTCTAACTAAAACTCTAAGCTAAGACTCTAAACTAAAACTCTGAATTAAAACTAAGCTAAACCATAGCTCTAACTAAAATAAACTATAACTCTAACTAAAACTGTAAGCCAATATCAAACTAAAACTCTAAACTAAAACTCATATCTAAAACTAAAACACAACTCAAAACTAAAACTCTTAACTAAAACTAAACTAAACTACAACTCTAAACTAAAACACTTACCTAAAACTAAACTACAACTCTAAACTAAAAATCTTAACAAAAATTAAACTAAACTATAACTCTAACTAAAACTCTAAGCTCTATACTAAAACGCTAATGTCTAAACTAAAACTCTTTACTAAAATTAAACTAAACTGTAACTCCAACTAAAACTCTAAGCTGAGACTCTAAACTAAAACTCTAAACTAAAACTCTTAGCTAAAACTAAACTACAACTTTAAACTAAAACTCTTTACTAAAACTAAACTGCAACTCTAAACTAAAGCTCTTAACTAATACTAAACTAAGCTAAAAGTGCAACGAAAAAATATAAGCTAAGACTCTAGGCCAAAATTCTAAACTAAAACTTTTAGCTAAAACTAAACTACAAGTCCAAAAACACTTAACTAAAACTAAAATGTATTGCTTGGTGTTGTGGTATTCAAAAAGCCATAAAGTAAAGTTGTGGACGAAAAGGATGAGTACTTCAACTTGTAAAACTGGTTTAGGAGGGACATTAAGAAAAGAACTTGTTCTGAAATGATATAATAATGCCTTTTGAAAAGTATTACTTGGTGTTGGGGTATGCAAAAAGCCCTAAGAAAAAGTTGTGTGTGAAAAGGTTGAGTACTTCAACTTGTAAAATGGGTTTAAGAGGGATATTAAGAAAAGAACTTGTTCTGAAAAATATAATAAAGTCTTTGAAAAGTATTGCTTGGTGTTGGGATATTCAAAAAAGTCATAAAGTAAACTTGTGGGTGAATTCAACTTGTAAAATTGGTTTAGGAGGGACATTAAGAAAAGAAAATGTTCTGAAATACTAAAATAAAGCCTTTTGAAAAGTATTGCTTGGTGCTGGGGTATGCAAAAAGCCTTAAGGTAAAGTTGTGGGTGAAATGGATGAGTATTTCAACTTGTAAATAGGTTTAAGAGGGATATTAAGAAAGGATGTTGTTCTGAAAAGATATAATAAAGCCTTTTTAAAAGTATTGCTTGGTGTTAGGGTATTCAGAAAGCCCTAATGTAAAGTTATGGATGACAAGGATGAGTACTTTAAGTTGTAAAGTTGGTTTATGAGGGACATTACGTAAAGAAATTGTTCTGAAAATATATATTCGGGAGAGCAAAAAAGTTGGGGAGAGGGGGCCCTTTTGTGTCACAAGCACGCCAAAAAGAAAAATCGTACAAAAATGGGGGGAGCAAAAAAGTTGGGTGGAGGCCCCTTTGGGGCTTGGGTAGGGTACCCTACAACACTGTTCAAATGGAACTTGTGTTTTATAAGGACCATAGAGTTTCACCCCAAATCATCTTCTAAGATGTCTAAAACTGTTTTGCCCAAAAAATCTCTAAAAAGCAGATTAATTTGTTTTACCCAAATAATCCCCTAAAAGTAATTCCTGCGTGTTCCTTCGTTTCGGCATACTTTTGCTCTGTCTCATTTGAAAATCCCAGGAAACCATTTCCCGCGTAAAATATATTCAATCTGTCTTGATTGAATATATAGTTCTGAAAAATTCTAAGTAGTTCTTAGTTACACTATTATGGCTTCGATAGGTTATTAATATTTATCTCTCAGACCTAAAGACCAGAGAAGCCATATTTAAAAATAGAATATTAATTTATCTCTCAGACCTATGTCTACATCCAGCAATTTTTGTTGGACTTATGTTTACATCCATGAAAACAACAAATAAATTCACCAACACTCAAAATCATCAAATAGTCATCAACAAACAGAACAGAAATTAAAAAAATAACCATGAAAAACACATCATATATCCATCAAACAGAACAAAACCATCAAAGAACCATCAACAAACAGAAGAAAAACAACAATACAACCATCAAATAGAATAAAACCTTGAAAAAACATCAACAAACAGAATAAAAACATGCATAAATTTTGTTTGTATCGGAGTAATACCTAGATTCCTACTCCCCTTCTCCATCCAGTCTGCGTAAAGTTGTGCATGGAGTACTAACTTGTCAAGCTTTTAAATTGACAATTTTACTAATACGACATGAATTTCAAGCTGTAAGCCAAAACTTACAACATTACTCAAAAAAATAAAACAGCAAATTCAAAATTATTTACAGGATAAAAACACTCAAAATACAAAGAATAAGCCGAAAATCAATTTAAGAATAACCCAAAATCCTGTATATTAGTGTATTAATAAATTTATAAACATATTTAGCAATGATATTTTTACATATGTACCGGTTACTCTCTAGTCATGAAGTTTCGATTCACCTCAAAAGAGAAAAAAGAGGAGAACAAACGGATCATTAAGACTTGCCAATCGAATTCCGAGTCAGATTCACAGAATAGTATTACAATGCCATGGGAGGCTATAAAGCGGAGGCTAACAAAGGGTTTAGTGGGTCAACCCTCCAACGGTGTTTGTAGCGCCAAATGCAAGGGTTTTTACTTATTTCTAATTGGTTTCTTATTTGAGCAGTGCAAAGTATAGTCTAATATTTATTTTTGCGTAGTTATAATCCTTGAATAGATTCCTGACTTCTTTCCATTTGGCCCATGGTTCAAGTTAACCCCTCCCCCCCTTTTATTTGTTAATTTTCTTTCTGGGTTTAAAGAGTTCATTGAAGAAAGACAGCGACATAAAGCTAATGACAATACTACCAAAACAAAAATGGATATTTTTATGAATGACGCCTGGGAACAATGTCATTGGAGCAGTGTGGCAGAGGGGAACCTCATTAGAGTGTGTAAGGAATCTCTTATTCCCAAAGATAAAGTTATACTATCGTCAAGCGAACCGGATGGCGTCTGCCATGTTGAAACTGTGATTCTTGATGGGGAATCTAACTTAAAGGTTCGTCAAGCACTTCAAAAAAAACAAGGTAAATATCTGACAAGAACGATGAACTAAAAACGATCAATTGTGAAATCGAATTTGATGCCCCAAATAAAAATTTGAGCAAGTTTACATGCATTTGTAGGTTAGGAAATTGTAACTTGTTGGGTAACCAAATTAGAAGTAAAAATTGAGAGAGCCAAAAAAAACATCAAGGAGCGTTACTGGGGTGACAAAAGCTATAATGAAAAATTAAATTCTCAGAGAGATTGTACCAAAGAACGCATTAGGACAAAGGGAAAAATTACATTCAGAAATACAAGAGGATGACAAAAATGCAGGCTGATCTTCCTAAATTGAGAAACATTTTACGCATGTTTAATCAGGATCACAAAAAGTATTCAAAATTACAGATCAAAATTCTCTTTGAAAGAGCGGATGCTGTTGAAAAGTTGGCTAGAAATAGTCTGGCAAAACTTCATAGTCATATCCAAAAGAAATGTCGTCAGTTTAATGAAAAGCTTCCAAGAAATTGACTGGCAACTGCGGAACTGTTTATAGATGCAATGGAAAATGTTTGAAAACGCATTGAATATACGGAGGCGTACTTCTTTGGAAATTCGTATATTAATTTGGGAAGGAGCAATCGCAGTTTATGTAGCAGCAATAAAAATATGTATACAAGCATACCTATCAACAGCGAAGGAAAAGCAATGTTTTTCAATTATGGTGAAAACGAACCTGTTAGGGTTATTAGTATGTGTCTTTGTAAGACTAGTGATTTAGAACAAATTACTGGAATTATAGTAAAGTAAAGAACATTTCATGTTAAAGATTGATCGATGATGCCATAATCATAGTTTGTAGCCAGGTCGACTCTTACTATTCCAATTAAGAAAAAGCCATAGGCTTTTTCCTGTTTGTAATTTCACATCAATCCGGGTTGCAGCAGTAGTTTATAATAAAGAACGACCTCTTGCCTATACTAAATTTTATAGGCCACCCCTACTATAGTATAGGTAAGTACAGTTATATTTAAGGTCAATATATTAAAATTTTCCATTATCCGGGTTGCAGCGGTAGCTAGCAACCTAGTAAGAGACGATCACGTCCAATGTTAAGAAATATAAAAACCCATTGCTCCTAAAAAAGGAGTCAGATCAAAACAAAAAGTACACCATTATAACTGCGTTGTCCAAAACCCCTATATAGGAAACTTTCTGTTCCTTGGCTTGAACAGAAAGGGAAATTTATTTGCTTGAAAATCAAGAAAAGTGGCAGCTACTACAAAATTCTGCCTAAACGAGATATATTTTTTTCTTTTTTTCTTTTTTCTTTTTTTCTTTTCCACAGATAGCTTGGCACTGGAACATCGTAGAAAGTTGTTCAATGGCTCATTTTAAAGAAAATTAATTGGGTTATCCGGGTTGCAGCGGTACCTAGCAACCTAGCAAGAGACGATCACGTCCAATGTTAAGAAATATAAAAATCATATAAAAAGTAGGTCTAGTTAATTGTACTTACATAAAGGATCAATACTTTAAATTGGAATTTTGTAACTATCATCGGTATCATGGTTTTACTCATAGCTGAATTACAAACTAAAAGAAATCGACCCCGGATAGCCTTGAGCCACTAGCCTTTCCTGCTAGCCAATAGCCCTCTGACATCATTAATTAAAGTTGTAAATTTAACAATATAATCCGGGTTGCAGCGGTAGCTAGCAACCTAGTAAGAGACGATCACGTCCAATGTTAAGAAATATTAAAACCCATAACTCCTAAAAAAGAGTCTTAATTAATGTTCAAATTTTAAGTTCTAACAAGAAAAATTCCTGAAAACTTTAAAATTAGTTTTGGTTTGATTAGGTTCTAGCAATTCGACGCGTAATTTTATGAGCAGCGTAAAACAAAAGTTTTGTTTAGACTTTTATATTAATTATAATGATTAATAAAACTCCTTATATAATTGTCGGATCCAAAAAAATTATACTTTTAGAACTCCCTTGTCCAAAAACCCTCTATGGGAAACATCCTGTTATTTGGTCTGAACAGCAAGGGATTATAAACAAGGATGTACCCTCTTCGCATCGTTAATTTCTTAATAAGGGTAGCTCTTGGGCTTTCATAAATATCATTATACGTTTTGCTCGTAGTTTTCCTGACGTTTAGGAAAAACCTTAATGTGGTATTAAAAACAGACATTTATTAAATAAAATAGATTTTGCTTAAACGATGCTAAAAAGTGACATTAAAACATAAAACGAACAAAAAATTATTCAAATATTACACATCATTTAAAGTTTCTTGTGACACGTGGGATTGAACCTGCTAACCTTCAATCAGAAAGTGCAGATTCGTCCACTATGTAATCGCTGGGTATGACTTGTAGTAATTCTTCTGTTACTTTGTTAATTTATTTTAATCAGTAAAAACTTTATGAATAATGTACATAGTTTAACTAGGATGAACATAAATACGTAACGTAATGTCTTTTTTATCCTCTTTCATAATTTAATTATTGTTTCTCGTGGACATTAAGTTTTGAGTCCTAAATGGAGCCCTAAAAGTTAAAATAGTTCTTAGTTACCCAACATCTAAAAATATACTCCGAAAAAAGTTTTTAGCGAGAAAAAAAAGCCATTTACAACCGATTCTTAATAGCTAATTATTATTTCAAGTATTCTCAATATTGCAATGGTATTATGGAAATAAATATGAGGAAATTTTTAAGAACCATTATCCTATTAATAATGACGTCAATTTTATTTTTTCAATGTTGTTCAATGCAAAACCGAAAATACTACCGATTTTTTTTCTTTTTATTGAAAATATGAAGTACATTTTAAAATTTAGAAAAGATTTATTTTTAATTTTGCTCAATTGAAACATGAAAAAAGGATTTTTCCCCTTTTTTCCTCTCAGAGGTGATTCTGCAAACCAATAGTGCTAGTTGCAATTTTCAATGTTTTCAAAGTTATCCTAGTTTCAAAGCTTTGAAGTACTTAAAAAAAAGCTTATTATTGTCACTGATGATGATATAGTAAAGAACATTAATAAAATGAAGGGTAATTCAGCTCCTTGTTTAGACGGAATCCCAATGCAAATATGGAAATGGGTAAAAGTCTGGGTCCTCCAAAACATCACTTTGACATTTTCGTCCATTATCACCAACCCCCAGTGGCCAGAGCAATGGAATACATCTGTTATCATACCTTTAGGTAAAAAAGGATATAGCGTGGATCTCAGGAATTACCACATGATCAGTTTTGGCAATAGTGTAAGCGAGCTTTTCAAGAAAGTGTTAGGGAATAAATTAGATAAGTGGCTAGAAAAATCACAGAAAGTTATCGAAATACAAGCAGGATTTCACGAAAATTACAGTATTATAGATCAAATTTTTATTTTAACCAGTCTAATTTGGAAATATACCTGGAAAAATAAGGATAAATTGTTTGTGGCCCATTTTAGACTGAAAAGGTGCTTTCGATAGTGTAAATAGGGAAATTTTTGTGTATTATTTGATTAATTTAGGATTACTGCGTCAGTTGGTGCGAATTTTATTGCAAATGTATTTGACGGTAAAGTTTGTTGTGCGCGTTGATAAGGAAACATCGTGGGGAAAATTTAGCAGGCTAGGGGTTAAACAAGGTTTTATTTGTCTCCGAAGCCCCTTTCATAAACGGAATATATTCTATTCATTTGAAATTTTAATGTTGCTGCTTACTTTCAGTTAGAAAAACTTTTTTTCTTTAATTTCTGAACGTTTTTTAATTAATGCAGGTTTTTAAGATTGCTCACTGTACATGAAAAATTAAGACAAAATTTGCCTATTCATTTTACCTTTTCTAACTAATAATAACCTTATAAAAACCTAAGTTTGATTTTTCTTGCAGTTATTTAAGAATGACTCCTGAAACACAAAGGCTGTATAATTAGAATAATAACCTCTTTTAAACGTTAGAAAAAACTTTAGCATAAGAGCGAGCTATTAAGGATAAGCAACCCCTCTTATATACGTAACATCTTGTATTCGTTTTAAGCTTTAATGTTTCTCTTTACTTTCAGTTGAAAAAACTGAAATTAAGTTGAAGGCCATGAATCGGCTACTGGAGCATCATAATAAAGAACGAATATAAAGTTATTATAAGTTACTTGTCAAAGAAAAGTAAAGAACTCCATTAAACAAAAATGAGCAAAAATAAAATAAAATAATCTACCAAGCGTGTAAGTACCACAAATCAGCTTCAATAAATAAATAATAATATAAAGGGTTGTTAAAATGCTTAGCTTAAATCTAAGCAAGCTAGATGTAAGAAAAATTCGAGAAAAGTATCAGAGCCTTTTTTTAAACTAGTACTACTTAAAAAAAACAGAAATAGCATCATGAAAAGAGAAAAGGAACGGTATCTAACAGACCTTATATAAAAGATCTGTATGGTTAATACGGGTCACAGCAGTATTTTGTAGCCTAGTAAGAGGCGATCAAGTCTCCTATTAAAAAAAATGGCCCATAACTCCTAAAACTAAATTCAGATCAAAAATAGAAGTTCACTATTAGAGCCACCAAGCCCAATACTCCTATACAGGACACTAAATGTCCCTTGGCTTTAATAACAAGGAAAATATATTGGTTTGAAAATCAAGAAAAGTGGCTGAAACCATGATATTTTGAATTGAGAGCATTTTTTCTTGTTATTTTCTTTTCAACACTTTCAGCTTGGCACTGGAACATCGTACAGAGCTGTTTAATGGCTCATTTTAAAGGAGATTGCCACGTCTACTGAAAGTTTTTAATTAAAAATGTTTTTTTTTTAATACAATCAATTTTTTACGAAAAACTTCATTTATCATGTACCATACGTTGTAGTACATAAAGGCTCAATAGAAGAATATATCTGAGTTGCAGCGATGGCTTCCACCCTTTTAAGAGATGATCACCCCCCATAGTAAAAAAAATACAATAATTTTAAAAAGGAACGAACGGAAGGTCATCGTAACTAAAGTATTAATTCATAGTAGTATCCTTAACTTTAGTGGCTATATCATCGTTGGTAAACGTTTCTAGGGTATGGTTCCATATTTGACTTACTTAGCTGCTTGATTCTCTAAGATTCGTTGCTTACTATTAGATCAGAGAAAAAGCCGTAGACCTTTTCCTGTTTGTAATTTCAACGTACGGAGATATAATTTTAATTGCAGTGGTAGCTAGAAGCCTAGTAACGATCACACCAAATACAAAGAAATTTAATAGCCAATAACTCCTGAAAATAGTGTCATATCAAATAAAGAAGTACACTATTATAATTGCTGTGTTTGAAACCTATCTAAAGAAAACTTACAATCACTTGGGTTGAATAACAAGAAAACTCTATTGGCTGGAATTATATTTAAAGACAAACATTAGGATAATAATAAAGAACGAACGTTAGCTCATAGTTACTGAAATGTTTGTTTATTAAATAAAGAATCGTTACACTAAACGACGAACTGTTGCCCATAGTATATGATAAATTTCATAGTGAGCATCCGGGTTACAGTATTTGCTAGTATATGGCAAGGGATTAAGTTTAGTAGCAGAGATGCCTCATGAGCTCATGTCACCCACCCCTGCTGCCACCTGCAACTTTTTTTTTTACATAATTTATGTTCGTTTTTATGGTTTTTGTCAGTGAGAATGAAAAAAAAGGAATTTTCTCACTTTTATGGATGTTTCTTGGACGTTTATGTGTGTTGGTCAATTTATTTGATATTTTTCATGGATGTCAACAGTAGTTTATGTCTGCTTTATGGTTTTTGTCAGTGAGAATGGAAAACAGTATTTTTCTCACTTTGATGGATTATTCAAATTGTTTCCAGGCAAAGTTTAATAATGTCTTACAGATGACGTCAAGTTAATTAATGTCTTTGGAGTTCGACCAGAATTGTTTCCGAGGCAAAGTTTAGATCACACGTGACAGATGATGTCATGAATGATTGATTTGACATGAAAGGGGAATTAATTTGTTGTTTCTAAGGGGAATTATTGATTCACGAAAGGGGAATTAATTTGTTGTTTCTAAAGAGAATTGTTTCCGAGCGAATGTCTATTAATGTCTTTGGAGTTCTACCAAGAGAATTGTTTCCAGGTGAATGTTTTGATCTTAGCGTTGAAGTGATTAGGGGCGAAAGGGTTTCTTAGTAATTTCAAATGTGAAAGCACAGGGATGACAAAAACAAAAGGAACTCGCTGAAATTACGCTTAGGGATTATTTGGGCAAAACCGTTTTAGACATTTTAGGGAATTATTTCAGCGAAACAGTTAGAGACATTTTAAAAGATGATTTTAGAAGAGGTTTTAGAAAAAGATTTGAGGGTGAAACTCTCACCCTCAAATCTTATAATACACAAGTTGTTATTTGAACAGTGTTGTGAGGTCCTCTACCCCAGCCCCCAAGGGCTCTGATCCCCCTACCCCAACCCCAAAGGGTTCCAATCCCCATACACCAACCCCAAGGAAAGCCACCGGTCCCCAAAGGTCCCCCGGGCTCCCAAAGGGCCCCCGGCGCCCCAAAGGCCCCTGAGCCCCCCCCATTTTTAATACTTTTTTAAGGCTTTATTATATCTTTTCAGAACAAGTTATTTTCTTAATGTCATTCCTAAACCCATTTTCAAACTTGAAGTACCAATCCTTTCACCCACAACTATACTTTACAGATTTTAGATACCTCAACACCAAGAAATATTTTTCAAAGACCATTAGAGAGCAACTTCTTTTCTTAATGTTCATTCTAAACCCATTTTCCAACTTGAAGCATCCATTCTTTTCACCCACAACTATACTTT
>JAQQPU010002885.1:18983-30360 GCA_029168905.1 Artemia sp. Kazakhstan ARC1039 | reverse complement strand
TCCAGTAAAATAAGTAGCTAATCAGTAAACAATAAGGAGTTACAATAAAACAAGGAGCTACTAACAATAAGGAGCTCCAGTAAAATAAGTAGCTAATCAGTAAACAATAAGGAGTTACAATAAAATAAGGAGCTACTAACAATAAGGAGCTACTTAATACAAACTCCGATAAAATAAGGAGCTAATCATTAAACAATAAGGAGTTACAATAAAATAAGAAGCTACTAACAATAAGGAGCTCCGGTAAAATAAGTAGCTAATCAGTAAACAATAAGGAGTTACAATAGAATAAGGAGCTACTTAATAAGGAGCTCCAATAAAATAAGGAGCTAATCAGAAAACAATAAGGAGTTGCAATAAAATAAGAAGCTAATAACAATAAGGAGCTCCAGTAAAATAAGTAGCTAATCAGTAAACAATAAGGAGTTACAATAAAATAAGGAGCTACTAACAATAAGGAGCTCCAGTAAAATAAGCAGCTAATCAGTAAACAACAAGGAGCTCCAATAAAAGAAGGAGAAAACCAATAAACAATATGGAGTTACATTAAAATAAACAGTCACCAACAATAAGGACTAAAACCGTCACTAACAATAAGGACTAACTAATAATCAATGAGGAGCAACAATAAAATAAGAATCTACTAACTAAGACAACTACCAGAAAAGTACAGTAAGACTTTGAAATACAGATAATTGGACACATAGAAAAAGAATAGGATAGGAGCTACTAACAATAAGGAGCTCCAGTAAAATAATTAGCTAATCAATAAACAATAAGGAGTCACAATAAAATAAGGAACTACTAACAATAAGGAGCTCCACTAAAATAAGTAGCTAATCAGTAAACAATTAGGAGTTACAATAAAATAAGGAGCTACTAACAATAAGAAGTTACTTAATAAGGAGCTCCAATAAAATAAGGAGCTAATCAGTAAACAATAAGGAGTTACAATAAAATAAGAAGTTACTAACAATAAGGAGCTCCAGTAAAATAAGTAGCTAATCAGTAAACAATAAGGAGTTGCAATAAAATAAGGAGCTACTAAAAATAAGGAGTTCTAGTAAAATAAGTAGCTAATCAGTAAACAGTAAGGAGTTACAACAAAGTAAGGAGCTACTAACAATAAGGAGCTCCACTAAAATAAGTAGCTAATCAGTAAACAATTAGGAGTTACAATAAAATAAGGAGCTTCTAACAATAAGAAGCTACTTAATAAGGAGCTCCAATAAAATAAGGACCTAATCAGTAAACAATAAGGAGTTACAATAAAACAAGGAGCTACTAACAATAAGGAGCTCTAGTAAAATAAGTAGCTAATCAGTAAACAATAAGGAGTTACAATAAAATAAGGAGCTACTAACAATAAGGAGCTCCAGTAAAATAAGTAGCTAATCAGTAAACAGTAAGGAGTTACAATAAAATAAGAAGCTACTAACAATAAGGAGCTCCAGTAAAATAAGTAGCTAATCAGGAAACAATAAGGAATTACAATAGAATAAGGAGCTACTAACAATAAGGAGCTACTTAATAAGGAGCTCCAATAAAATAAGGAGGTAATCAGTAAACAATAAGGAGTTACAATAAAATAAGAAACTACTAACAATAAGGAGCTCCAGTAAAATAAGTAGCTAATCAGTAAACAATAAAAAGTTACAATAAAATAAGGAGCTACTAACAATAAGGAGCTCCAGTAAAATAAGTAGCCAATCAGTAAACAACAAGGAGCTCCAATAAAAGAAGGAGAAAACCAATAAATAATATGGAGCTACATTAAAATAAAGAGTCACTAACAATAAGGAGCTACAAATAATGAACAATGAGGAGTTACAATACAATAAGGAGCTACATAATAAGGAGCTAACTAATAATCAATGAGGAGCAACAATAAAATAAGAACCTGCTAAGACAACTACCAGAAAAGTGCAGTAAGACTTTGAAATATAGATAATTGGACACATAGAAAAAACAGCATATAAATAATGAAATAGAATAAAAATGCAACGTCGAAATGAACAATTAGATTTCAATGATTACATTCCTTAAAATTGTCGTTCAAAAATTCTGTTGCATGCTGGAAAACAAATGTTTAGTTAAAACAAATTTCTTTAGACTTTCGTCATTTTCATTTGCTAATGTCGAGTATCTGTTTCTTAAACTACTGTCCGCTGCGTGCATACCTGAACTTGGTGCCTGAAAACATTTGGCCTTGAAGCCAAACCTGTTTCTATTTGGCCTTGAAGCCACCTGTTTCTATTTGGCCTTGAAGCCACCTGTTTCTATTTGGCCTTGAAGCCACCTGTTTCTATTTGGCCTTGAAGCTAAACCTGGACTCAGGATCTTAATTTCAGGGGAGGAAGTTCAAATATAGGAATAGCCAATATCAACTATTTATTGCAATGGAAAAACAAGCTAAAATAAACAAGTTGCTATTACTATATAGACTAAAAAAGTTGCTATTTCAGAAAACGTACTATGGGATCGGCAGTTAAATATGAGTCAGATTTTCACTTTAAACGTTTTTAAAGGAGATTATTACAACATTTGTAGCTATATTTTTATATAGTAGCTAATCAAATAATAACAGTAACAAACAATAACAAATTAGGATTTAGTAATAAGTAAATAGTTACAGGTGCAAAGCTAGTATTAATTAGCATTGATTATAGTAGTAAGATCAGTAGCAGTGGCAAGCTTGCAGAGTTTTCGTGCTGCTTCTGCTCTAAAAATAGTACTTTATTAATTATTAAGGAATTTATTAATAATTTATGACTATTCTTAATTATCTATTACAATTTTTAAATTTAATTATTTTTAATTATTTTCTAAATGTTTAATATTTTATAAATTATTTATTAATTAATTAATTTACAAATTACACAGCCTCCGCCGAAAATAAAATTCAAAATTTTCAGACCTTTCTTATTTCTAATATCCGCTCCTTCCGGAAAAAAGAGGTGCAAACAAGACTGACAAAAAAAACTCCAAGGGACTGCAAATGTGACGAATTCTTTTTTATGGCCTTTTCTCATTCCATTCGGGGATGACCTACCCCTCGCTTCCCTCAAAATAGTTGGCCAGAAATGACGATATTTGGCAATCTGTCATCTTTCATCCACGGAATCTGTTTTAGCCATCTCAATCTTTCTCTTATTATAGTAGACCAAGGTATAGACCAGGTTATGGAATTGAAAATTTATAAATTGCTTAAAAAAAAAAAGCAAAAAAAAAACTGGCAAATGAATAAAATTGTCATAAGTAGCTTGTTCAAGACTTCTAGCACTAAATAGCATTAGTTACTAGCAGTAAGATTAGTAACAGAAATAAACCGGTCAATTTTGTACGGCAACGGAAAAACACTATTCTGTGAAGACACTTATAGTTGAGGACAGCCATGCTATTAATCTAGGTGAAATGATTGCAGTATATTCTTCTTCAAATATTTCCAGTAGCCTTGAAGCCAAAACTGGTATTCAGGATTTTAGTTCGGGGGAGGGTCATAAATAGGAATAACTGATGACAAATGTTTTTACAATTAGAACACAAGCTCAAAATACATCAATTGGAGATCTCACGTCACAGACCAGGTAGTCCGTCACGTCAGTCACGTCAGGTAGTCACGTCACAGACTCATAGTTACGGACGTCGTTCGGCAATGAAGGTGGCAATACCTTGGACACATGATCCATATCAAGGACGATAGGATCCCAAGACATATCTTGGAATGGCAACCCCCAGGAAATCCACAAGATAGGTCGACAAAAGAACAACTCGCGTCATACCTATCAACGGGACCTGTCAAGCATTCAGACGACAATCCAAACCCAATGAAGAGAGGTTTGGGCAGCGCCCATGCACGATAACTGACAACACTTCGTGGACGCCCTGGGTGCCTCTGGTGGCAGAGGAGGATCTAAGGTCTAAATTAAGGTCTCAAAATAAACAAACTATAGTCCTTACTGTTTTTGAAAACGTACAACCGGATCAGCTAGTAAGTCTGAATAATCTAGCTTCTTTCCTTTTGTTATGACATCTGGATGTTTTTTTGTTAGAAGCCAGCCAACGTGACTGAAGAAAAGACCCCGACTGGAGTTGTGAGGGTCGGCATTCGTTTCTGCAAACTTGTGATGAACTCGGTGATCTCTTGCCCATTCATAGATGTCATTCTAAAAAATAAATAAAAGTAAAAAAATGATAAAAAATAAATGAAATAAATAACATACACATTCAGGAGTTCGTAGGCCACTTTTTTTTTTAAAAAGACAAATTATTTGGAAAATAAAGAAAAGCGTATTTTTTCGGAATTTCAGTTACGTACTCGAAGGCCCCTCTCTATACGTGCCAAGACCTCGCTCGTATTTTTTACACAAGTAAAGGGCGGGGGGTTAGAGTAAAAGAAACCCAAAATTTGTCTCCAATATATTAAAACTGGGTAAGATTATGTAATCTTGTTTTTGATAGACAAAATAATTTTTAGCTGAGACAAAGGTTCAGAAGGTTGCGTTACAGGTTCATGTAAAGGTTATAAGAGATTGTGTAAAAGTTTAGGAGGTTACAAACGAACCTTAAAACACTGCCAAAAACTGTTATTTTTGGGAACAATTATGCGTCTGTGCCAAAAATTTACACGTTTGGAACTACCGCACTTATGGCACATTGGATCAATATGGAGAGGGGACTCACCCTCTTTCTTATCTCAACTAAGCATGAAGTATATGTAAGAAATTGGGGTGATAGCTCTCTTTTATCCGAAACGGTAATTTTTAACGAAAAATGTAAAATTTAACAAATCGAAGTATTGGGATACGAAAGTTGAAACTTGTTGGTAAAGAGCGGTGGGTGCAGGGATAGAACCATCCCTAACATTTAAGACAATTATTTTTTTATTTGGTAAAATAAATTCACCTAAATGAGTCCTTTCAACAAAGAAGTGTCATTGCAGAAAATAAGACTTTAGGGTAAAGAGCGGAGGGTTGATAGGGGAAGCAGCCCCCTCGTATCTAAGAAATATTACAAGATAAATTGAATTACTAAAAACTAGCTTTTTGCAAATGAAAATAAAGAGCGAAGTTAGAACGTAAAACGAGCGGAATTGCTCTTATATATTTAGAGGGTTATCCCTAATCAACCCCTAAACCCCATCTCACGTTTTCTTACGCTAAGGTTTAAATAGTATGACGGCGCATACAGCCATGGCTACATCATAGGTCCTCACAACTGCGTAGCACCAGCACTCATTCTTGAATCATTGAGATAAAAAGTTAAAACCCTAGTGTAAAAAGTTGTGGATCAAGGGGGGAGGAGTAAACAATTCCATGCGTAGGATAATTTCTCCTCGCACAAAGCTTTAATGTGAAGTGCGGTCGGCTGAGGAGGAGGGGGTTATGTATTCCATATATAGGATAATTTCTGTTCTTCATTAGTTTTGACATCGCTTTTTTCTAACATTTAATATGAAAACACTTCTTCAAGTGTCGTGCTTCAAGGGCAAAGATGATTTGGGGCCATCACCACAGAGTAGCTTGAACTCAGATCACCCGTGTTTAGTGGAACGTCTTATCGCCACTGTGCTGTATTAGGATCAAAGGAAGGAAGAAACGCCACTTAGCTATATATATATATATATATATATATATATATATATATATATATATATAGTATCGAAAGCTTAGTAATTATACAAGTTGTGTAACCAGTATTGATATTGGGGTGAAGTTAGAACAGATTTACATCATGTAAAAATGAACAGGAATGCGATCAGTTGTGCATGATAAATTTGATGACAGAAAAGGTTAGGAAACTAGTTCTAATTCGTTTCCAGTACTTTAATAAGCCTATTATTTATAACTCGACATGGAGCCAAGTTATCTGAAGTCAACGAAACAGTGCACTCTCATTCTCAACCCCTCTCTGTTCAGAATTTTTTTATTTAATTATTCGCATCAAGTTCCCCCATCTGACATGGTGAATTGCAAAAAAATAAGAATATGTCATATCCAGTGCAAAAACGGAAGTGGTAGGATTAGAAGGGAAGGTCAGGAGTCCTGAGTCATAAGGTTTGGGACTAATAAGTAATAATAAGTAGTAATAATATTGATATTTATTATCATTATTATTTATTTTTTACGTACATTATACAAAAATATAAAACGTTGAGTAATACAAAGAAAAATAAATAAAAATGCAAGTGGAAAACACAAAATAGCAAACACATAGAATACACTAATAGAGCAACAAATAAGAAAAGAAAAGAGGGAGGGCGAAAAAATCCCAACTGAAAGAACTTTATTAGCCCGTGATGTAGAGAAATACGGACCCAAGCTATTGTTCTTATTGTTATTATTATTATTATTATTATTATTATTATTATTATTATTATTATTATTATTATTATTATTATTATTATTATTATTATTATTATTATTATTATCACTATTATTCTAATGATAGTTGCCAAAGATACTCCCTGCCGCCCAACCTTCTAGGGCCAAAGGAAAAGCAGGTCGGCCCCGAATGGGTGGGAGGATGTTGTAAGGGAAGATTTGAGGGAAATGGAAACCTCTTTTGAGGGTGTAAAAAGGGAGGCTTTGAACAGATTGGGACGGCGGAGGAGCGTGTGTAACTGCGTTGGCCTCAGGCGGCTTCGTGCTGTAGTGAGTTACTAGTAGTAGTAGTAATTATAATAGTTAAAGTAACGTATTAATATTATAATAATATAATAACAATAATAAAAATTACTATAATAACAATAACATTATTGCTCACCGGTTATAAGTAAAAATTAAAAATAATAATAAGGTAATAATAAATAAATGGGATTTATTCTCCTTACTTTCACTATGTTTTGTATTATATTGAGCAATGCCTCAAAATATTATCAACTAATTCTTTATTTCCCCTGGTCATTGAAGGCGTGATTTATTGAAATAGGCAAGTCATTGCCAATGTTTGAAGATTAAAAAAGCGTGGTGAGGTCATCAGAAATGTATGCAACGCTGTATAATTTCAAAATAACATTATTTCTGCTGCAGAGTGTACATACATTTATCTGAAATCTTGCATTGATGATACTTTATTTCTTCTCATCTAAATTTCTAAATTCTTTTGTTTAAGAAGAGAATTAGAAAGTTGCGAGAGAAAAAAAAACAACAAAAAACTGTAGCCTTTTAGGGATGAAATGGTAATGCAATATCATCGTGCTCAAAGAGAAAATGGGTACTCTTGCATTATGCGGGCCTTTCTAAAAAGTCAAGTTTGGTTAATGCTAATGAAATAAAATAAAAGAGAATGAATACATAATAGTTTAGGAACAAATTTGGGCTATATATTTGCACATTAGGGGGTGGGGGTAAAGCATAGCATATGTTAAATACGTAACCTAACCTAACCTAGGTACCTTCCCCCCCCCCAAACCCCAAAAAAACACAGTTTAATATCGTATACGTAATGAAAAGCACGCTATCATTGCCTAGTCCATAGCAGTAAACATGCCAAAAACGGGTTTTATCATTGCCTACTCTATAGTAGTTAACCCGAGAGGCCCGCATAATGCAAGAGTGCCAGAAAATGAATATGTCACTTTTTGCTTATTTCACCTACCTGAAAAAAGGTACTTATGTAATATACGAGAAACACTCGAGAAGTGAAGTTTGGTTAATGCTAATGCAGGTTAGGTTACACTTGCAAAGATGTTGCTTCTTGTAAGAGTACAAAGTCACTGCGTGTCCATTGACGCACTGTTTTATGATGGGCACCAGCCCCTTATCCTGGAAAAATATAATTGCCTGTCCTTCGGTCCTTGGCAAATCTTAAATCTTAAGCTGAACATCCATGGTGAGACACTACATTCTATCACTATGCGTTGCAAACTAACCAGTTATTATCCTATCTGATCTTCGCGATCCAAATTCTCGAGTGTTTAACGTATAGAGTTAAAGTTGGGGGGCTGCCGCCCCCCAAACCTCCCGCTCTTGAACATTCTTGTGTTAAGGCTTTTAATTCCTGAATACTTAAATTCAATATAAACTCAACGCCTCGCTCTTTACGCTAAAGTTTTTATTGTTTAAAAAAAAGAGTTGTGAGAAAGTCAAACTTTAGCGTAAAGAGCGAGGCGTTGAGGAGGGCACAGACCCTTTCATATACAGAAGCGGGGGTTTGGGGGGTGGCAGCCCCCCAACTGCACCTCCTAATCCCTGTACGTTTTAAGGTTTGAACTTGTGACTCAGCCTCTTTAACAGCCCCCCAACTGTGCCTCCTAATCCCTGTATGTTTTAAGGGTCGACCTTGTAACTCAGCCTCTTTAACTCTTTAGAAAACGTAATTTTTTTCAAATAATTTAAAAAAGAAACTGAGTTTCTTTTTTAAAGTTTAAATTCAGTATATAAAAAATTTGCTCTGACGGTGAATCGAACCCGGGTTTTCCGCCTGACAGTCTGGAGTATCAACCGCTGGACTAAAGAGACACAATTGCAATTGTTTTTTAGTAAATGGAATCTATTTTCGACGCAAGCAAATTCCCACAAAACTTGATATTTGGTTTTTGGAAAACAGGGTTTTTGGAATTTTGGAAAAAAAATTCTTTAAACTGAAAGTAAGGAGCGACATTAAAACTTAAAACGAACAGAAATTATTCCGTATATGAAAGGGCTGTGCCCTCCTCAACGCCTCGCTCTTTACGCTAAAGTTTTTATTGTTTAAAAAAAAGAGTTGTGAGAAAGACAAACTTTAGCGTAAAGAGCGAGGCGTTGAGGAGGGCACAGCCCCTTTCATATACGGAATAATTTCTGTTCGTTTTAAGTTTTAATGTCGCTCCTTACTTTCAGTTTAAAGAATTTTTTTTTATTTAAATGCTGCGAAAGCGGGGAATTTGGGGGGCGGCAGCCCCCCAACTGTGCCTCCTAATCCCTGTACGTTTTAAGGTTCGACCTTGTAACTCAGCCTCTTTAACTCTTTAGAAAACGTAGTTTTTTTCAAGTAATTGGGGAGTCCATCAACCGTAGAACATGATAAGCCACTGAATCGATAAATAGGAACTCTGATTTTTTTTTTTCAAACGGCATGCTTTCCGCAATAATTCCGCAATAAATTGTGGAATTAATTTGTTTTGATTACATATACACAAAGTCGAAGAAAGAAAGATAAGCGAATCAAATTCATTTAATATAAAAATCCCTTTCCGACAATTCCCCCCAACAGAGTATTTTACTACACTGTTCATCGGATCGCCACAGGGGCGGATCCAGGATTCTTTTAGGGGGGGGGGCGCAAAATAGGTTGATAAGATAAAAACAAATTAGGGGGGGGGGCGCAAAATAGGTTGATACGATAAACTTGCGTTAAAAGCAAGTTTAATTAACGCAAACTTGGGTTAATTAAGTAAATTACACTACTTTAAACTACGGTAGGGGGCGCCCCTTTGCCGCTTGGATCCACCACTGGACCGCCAAGAGACTTTAAGACGTTGTTGAGCACATCTGTGAAGGTTTTGCTTGACTCTAGAATTAATCCCAGACTTAATAAAGCTGCCGTTTTCTCTACATTTACATATATCACCTAATTAACTTATTTTGATTACGCATGCAAAGAGTCAGAAGAATATATGCAAATCAAATTCATTTCAATATGGAAAATCTCCCTCCCCCCAAAAATCTCCCCCACGGGGAAATATTCCCTGCATGTATCTCTAACTTCATAAACACCATATTTAGAAAACTCATTCACCGCACTATCAGCACCAGAAGCCTTACTATTCTTTTTATCCTTTTAGTGCTGTCATTGATTCATCCTCACAAAGTAAATCTTCCTTCACTTCCAAAGCGTCACAAACTTTTTCATTCTTTTCTATATCATTTCCCGTAACTTTATCACAATTTAGGACACTCTCAGAATGTTCTGCACATGTCTTTTCACAATTTCCTTACCACTAATTGAGGCCCCAGTTGTTTAGGGTTTCAATTTTCTAAACTATACAAGCCTTCGCAGGCATGACCCTTGTAAACTGGAGTTTAATATCTTTAACAAATTTCTAGCAAAACAAGCTTTTTCAATATAAATGTACGCAGACGCCGAAGTAAGAGCTTTAAGCGGCTTTTACACTACATACGTAACTTTTCAATAATACTACTATTCGTAACTTCCTATCCTAAGTGGTTAATTTGTTTTACTTTAAGTTTATCCTTACACACTTAAACAAGTTCTTTCACACTAAGATAACCTAAAAATTCATAAAACCATCATTCCAAAATCATCACTAGCAAACCCTTTAAAAATTTAAAATGGTGAATATACATGGGCGCCCATATGGGGGGGGGGCAGGGGGGGGGCTCTTGCCCCCTCCCCTGGCTGAATGATGCTGCCTTATTTTTATATTTTTGTTCTGAGATTTCTATTATATAGCATTAAAAGTAGCAATTAGACGAAGTTTGCCCCCCCCCCCTGGAATTCAGCTTATGGGCGCCCATGTATACACGGTGATTCAGTATGCGATGAAGCGTAAAGGACTTTCTATGAAAAAATTACTAATCCATTTACAAAATTTACTAACTGGTCATGAGGATGGATCAAGACCGCATCAAGGATTTGTTGGAGGGGTTATAAAAACGAAAAAACGAATCAAAAATGTGTTTTTATGCATTTTATTACGTTTTTACGAGTCGGGCAAACATTTCGGGGGTTGGGGTTCAAACCCTCCTGCTGGATAGGGCCCTGATGAGAATATTCTGTTTTGTTGTTACTATGTTGACTTTCACAACGTAATATAAGCTTGCGTAACGTAAAATTCTGTGCAGAGCTCGAGTCTACTTGGCACTCAAAACTATGGTGCATGTGAAAACACCTTTACTTTCTGGACGACGACCCTAGCAGTCACGACTTAACTAAATATGAATATAGTAGACAATCTACTTTTCCATTATTGCAGATACCTATGATTCATGCAAAATTGTCTATGCAGAACAGAATTGCATCTGTAGTAAGTAAAACAGGTTTGCTGAGACAGATCTATGGTTCAACTTATTGTTTGCCAAAATATTTGGAGTTTTTATGCTTGACATATAGCTTTATTATTAAACGTTTAGGGACTTTTGACTTTTATTTACATAATAAACAAAAATATAAACTATTACAGATATAAATCACTACGTTAGGGAAAAACTTAAATTTTGCTAAAGCGTAGTGATTTGTGATTAACTAAATAAGCGTTCCTAAAGGCATTCAAAATTAATAATAATAGAAAAAATAAACCTACATACAAGGCTGTACCCAGGAGGAGGTTAGGGGATTTTGAACCCACCCCCGAAATATTTTTCTGACTCATAAAAACGTAACAAAAATGGATATAAACAAATTTTTATGCGTTTTTGAGTTTTTTTTGTGTACC
>JAQQPU010002884.1:40235-56760 GCA_029168905.1 Artemia sp. Kazakhstan ARC1039 | reverse complement strand
TTTTTTTTCCTAGCATGTGTTAGTTTTAAATGTTTGGAATATTGGGTTGAAATAATTATTTCATTTGTTATTAAATTGATAATTTTACAATAACTAAATAATATCTAAACGTTTTACGTCATTTCAGTGTAACATTAGCCATTTATGTCAAATCGTTGCACACCTCTTGACCAAGTCAAAGTGACCTACAGTATAGAATTAACCAACCATGGGGTTAACCTCATTAAATATTTAGCATTTCGTGTTGGTACATTTTTGAGTTTACTGTTTTGCGATAAGCCTTGCAATAAAATTTGCTGTTTTAGTCAACTGTGTCAAATCTTGTGATGATAGATTCTTGCAAAGAGATTCTCAACATGGCTGAAGTTCCTTCCAGTATTAATGTTGAGAAACGCCTGGCAGATGAAGAGCTTATACAATTAGACGATAATAGTGTCGATTTAGTCCTTAGTAGCTTAAGGTAAGATTTTGAACATAATTTTGTCTATTCGTAGCTATTTTAATGTCTTTAAATTTTGTGTTTTAATGAAAAATCATCTGAGGAAAGGCTAAGGTCCCTCCTGCTCATTCTCCAGGTTTTCATAGTTTGCAAGTATATACCATAAATACTGCCAAAGTCCGGTCAGTTCTCTTAAGTTGAATATTTTTTTCTTACTATTGATAAAAGAAAAGCTCAAAGAATATAAGCTTCCTATGATGTAAGTCTTGTGACTTTTTTATATTAATTATGGTCTTTTGCTTGAGTTTTGGCCCTTGTCTCTACTTATCAGATAATTTTCGTTCATTTTCGTAATCTTAACGTCATTTCCCACTCAAAATTCACTTGTTCAACATCTTTGAAGAATTCCTTAATTGGCTGGGGTCTGTAAATTTTGACTATATAGTAACCCAGCAAGGCAAATCAAACGGCTACAAAGTCATGTTGCCAAACGAGGCTCAGCTTGGAACCGACAACCATTGATTCTTGAACTGTATCTGGCAATGTACTAAGACATACGCTAGTAACGATCTTGGGTTACGTTCGCAGCGGTAGCTAACAACCTAGTTAGAGGCGATCATGTCCCATAATAAAAAATTAAATAGCCCATAACTCCTACAACTAGAATCAGATCAAAACCAAAGTACGCTATTAGAACCGCCTTGTCCGAAACCCTTATATATGTACCGTCCCTTGGATTATGGAATATATGATCCGAGAAATGAGGAAAGAAAGAGTGGCTAGGGAACAAAAAAAAAGGAGGCTGACAGGATAGCAAGGGAGAAAGATATTGTGACCAAGCAGCAAAAGAGGAGGTTGATATAATACCCAGAGAAAAAAGGAGGAGGCTGACTGGAGACAAGGGAACGAATAGATGAACAAATGCAAAGACGAGTGAAAATAATTTTACAAGCGCCGCAACAACCGTCTACAACAGATTTAATACGTACTTTGGGCTTTAAGCCAATGAAGGAAAACAAATATATGCATTTCTATATCTTAGATCCTGAGATAAAACACGGAAATAAACGGTTGGCCAGAAGAACACTTGGTAACCTTAATGCGACCCCACCTAAATTACAAGGCAAAAATTGCTTTTGCGGCTTGGCGGAATGGTTGCGCAAGGGACTTTCCGAAATTAAAATAAGCAATTTTCCACCGATTTAAATTATCTCCGGAACATCTCCGACAAAATTTAGAAATAAAGCAAAAATAAAATCAGAATCTGTCTTAGAAATAGTTCCAGTTTGAATTAAAAGGTCTAGGTCTAGGCTAGTGTGGCTTGAAACAGAGGGAAATACACATAACAGACGGCGTCGAAGAGCTAAAACAAAACAAAATAAGGAAATTGTGAATAAAATAGGGGTGGAACAACTGTTAAAATATACATCTGGTGGATTATAGATATATCCAAAAAAAAAAACAGCCACAAATAAGCGAAGACCTGGGAAGTTTATCCGACCAGTGCGTCGAAATAAGAAAAAGATACTTCAAATTTAGCGAGGACAAACTGAGAGGTAATAGCAACGGTGAAAACTATTACACAACAAAAAAGTATGTTTTAGGCAGATTCGTAATTTCGTCAAAATTTTTTGGGGGGGGGGACAAATTTGGATCGAAATTTTTCAAATCAATACCATAAAGGCACTTTTTAGTACTTTAAAAGTACTATAAAGGTCTTTATAGTGCTATATAAAAGTAACTTATAGTAGTATAAAGTTATTATAAATATGTATATAAATTATAAATATATTATAAATAGTAATATAAATATGTACTAAAAAAGTGATCTGTTTCTGTTGATGCTTGAATTATGCAGGTTTATCTTAGTTTTGACGATATTTTTGAAGAAACTAAATTTCAGCTGGAATGAGGACCGATGTTAGGAAGGGGCATTTGCCCCCTCCCCGCCCCATAGCAAATCACGCCCCTGATTTTAGGACAAGTATGTGGAGTAACATGTTACAACCATATAGATCTGTAGAATGAAAAAAGCGTCACTTAATTCTAGCTTTCTGAAATCGTCTGTTAAACACTTCAAACGTAGATGACAAGATCCACCTCTCTTTCCAAAATTGAAGTGTTGACAGGGGCTTGTCTAAGTTTCTTCAAGCAGTTGTCATCATAAGGATCTTACTGCGTCATACAACTTTTCATTTCACTTTCCATTCCTAAAATATGTCTCGGATTTCTATAAAGGATGAAAAACAAATTCCAAACTATTGCTTTTTAATTGCCATATTAAGTTACGTTATCAGTCACCCAAATTAGGCCTATTCTTATTAAATTTCGTGGAGGTGGGCCGTTTCTTATGTTTAGCAAAGATTGTGTAGATCTACCTTTTCTTTAAGTTACTGTCCAAGAGGACTCTACCTGGCTATCTAATTTAAGTTTCATGTAAGAATTTCTTGACTATCTTTTATTCCTAATTGATTACTTGACCTGTTTACTTAGATCCCATTCGTCGTTGGATGTTGTCTTGTGGCCTCTTTCCTTGTAATGACGTGAATTTGCCTTTTGTATTTCTTACGGTCTTCTGCTAGAAGAAGAAGGTTCTAGAGGCGTCAAGGTGATGAATTATCCTTCCACATCTTTGGGGATGACCACGGGGGCGAGAACCGTGAATTTGACCTTCAAAAATAGTTTTCTGGAAACGGGACTGTCATGTTCCTCGTGTGAGACCGAGCCAGCAAAGTTCCTGAAGCTGGATCGTGATGGGGATTCTAGGTTAGATTTTAAGGTGTTCGAGAAATTTGACATTTAAGATTTTATCAACGTAGGTGATTTCTGCGCTTTGGCCGAAATATTTTGTTTCGAATGCTGTGAGCTGACACTGATCATCCTCCTTCAGCGTCCTTATTCTTTAAATGAACTACAACTAGAAAATGAGCCTCTACATATCATTCTATTTTACAATGGGTAATTCTCGCTTGTTTTTTTTCTTGAAAAATCAAAACGATGCTATAGTATTTCTTATTTCTCCAGAATAGGTTTAGTCAAATGGATACAAACGACAATTCTGACCGCATGAATTTTGACAACCTTTTTTTATATCTACGAAAAAAGCAAAATTGTAGCGCATTATAATAAAGCAGAAAACCCGTAAAAAAATATTGAATCCTGCCATTTTGAGCATGTATTTGAATCCGTAATTTTATATTGAAATCTTGCCAAAATAATACACATCTTGTCATAGTTCGAAACCCTGGACGTCCTTAGTTGGAGACAGGGTGTCAGTTTTTCTCTCAATTGCAATATATAAGTCACTGTTTTCAGTATTACCATTAAAAAGTACTATTTAAATACATAGCTAGTGAATTTAAGGATTACAAACTTCGAAACCCCCCCCCCCCCTAACCAGTAAATTTCTACAGTAGCTAGAAATTTTTCATATCGTCGTATTCTGTATCAGAAGGCTACCTTGGTGCCTTTGGCTGTTTTGCAACGGTGAGTATTATAGATAGATGATAGATATTTATTTCGAAAAATTACTATCACAAGCCCTGAAGGGCCGAATTCGAATTCCAAAGTCCATAAAAAAACAAATAAACAATAAAATCATAGCAAAGGCACAACAATAAAAAAATTGGGAAACAATGCAAAAAAAAAAAATATCGAAATGCTATATGATTCCTTTGTCACTTATATTAAAAACTGCAAAAAGGCAACTAGTTAAAAAGATAAAAACTGATAAAATTGAAAAAATAAATGATATATACATTAACAAATGTTTCAAAAACAACATAAAAAGGGGATAGAAAAAAAAAGAGTAAAAAGAAAAACGAGCTGTTTCTTTTATCATATAGTATTGATAAAAGTATTGAAAACTTATCACATTTTACATTGGTTTTAGTTTTTATTCATAAAACTCACAATGGTGTTAAATATGCATGGTGGAAAAAGGTTGGTTAGTGTGTCAGACATTGTAATATAGCGAGTGCAAAATCTTTTAGCCTCAATAACCGTCAAGTAGGATTTTAGCCATTTAAAATAGTCTGAGATCTTGCATTTGATAAAGTTATTATACAAATTCTTCCTTTTTAGTCTTCATTGGATCAACGATTTACCTGGAACATTTGACAATATAATGAAAGGTCTGAAAAACGACGGTGTATTCATCGGATCAGTGTTTGGTGGCGATACTCTGTTTGAACTTCGATGTTCAGTGCAGTTGGCTGAAATTGAAAGAGAAGGTGTAAGTTATTGATCTCTTTAAAAAAAGGGTCCTCTCTTAAAAACAGTTTGTTTAGTAAAAAACAAATATGGCTGAGAAGGCGTTTTTGTGGTTGAAACAATCTTTTTTTAATGTAGAACAAAGAGTGTATCTGAGACTCAAAATGACCAGAAATTAGCTTATGTAAGATTTTAAGTGTAAAACTTGCCAAAATCACAATGAACGAAGTAATGAAATCTATGAACAACAAAAAATTACCATGACTAATGAAGCTAAACTCAGGAGGAACATACATTGATAAAAAAAAAGGTTGGTTTATCTCTCAGTCACCCAGAAAAGCTTTCAACATAATCAATTTGTTTAAGTTTTTCCTAAAGCACAAATGGAATTATAGCCTTGAATGGATTTTGTAGAGGGTAATGACATATATATTTGTGGCAAAAAATCCCGACATAATGCAAAAAACCCTTTCGAACCAAAAAGCGATTAGCCAGAAGGGTAAAAAGTCACATGTATGTGGGTAAAAAATGAACTGTGGTTGTGGACTGTTAATGCAATCAGATGACGGGCTGAATTGCTTTGAACCATAGTAAATCTAAGGAGAGTATTAGATTGAGATTAGAGATGGTGTATTAAATTTACCATAGTAAATCTAAATACATTATCAAATGTATTGTTCAAAAGCGATCCCTTATTATAAAGCTGACTCTTTGGATGTTTGGAAATTCTTCTATGTGAACGAACTCTGCGGTGTCCCAGGATCAAAGTAGGGAATGACCTGGAAGATAAAATCTAACGACCTAATTTAAGAAAATAAGATCTTAAGGTATTAAAATGTAAAGGCCTAACTTAATGATGGAATTAAAGAACCTGGTAAAAATGACCAGCATGGTGGTAAGATTCATTACTACAAAAATTCATCACAATAAGATCTGGAATAGAATGTGTTCGCGCAGCTATATTTCTGGCTTTTTTCAAACCAGTGATCTTGCAGAGAAATTGTCAGTGATTCGTTGTTTTTTTTTATCGATTATATGTTTTAATATTTATTCTAATTGATAAGATTAAAAATGTTGAATTGGATGTCAAGTATTTTCTTACATTTTTAATATTACAGTTCATTTATAAGGAGCTTCCCGTCGAACCTACTGACGAAGAAGCCAATGAAGTGCGATTTTGCTGAAACCTACTAAAATTGTAATCGTTAAGTAAATTGGTTCGGCTTTTGAGAGACTCATGTTCATTTATGTTAAAATATTTATACTAGATTCCGTTTATGCTGCTGATAAATCCTCTTGGGCTGTAAAATATGTATGTTACACAAGAAGTTTTTTGAAGTTTGGTATGTACTTTGACAACATTACTTGTTCACTTTTGTATATTCTGATAATCGTTTAATTGAAATATTTTAGGGTTTTGGCCCACATATATCACCTTTCACAGCAGTAAGAGATATCGGAGGACTACTTAATCGTTCTGGATTCACTATGTTGACCATAGTAAGCATTTTTGTTTTTTTACTACGATAATTCTTTGTTAGCGGAATGCAAAATGCAAAATGTTTTTGCATTTTGTAATTTATTGTGTTTTTACATTTGTTGTATTTTATTTTTTTATATACCAGTTTTTTCATTCTCAATAAAACTTGCTCAAAGGGACCCCCTCCCCCCAAAGAATAGCATAAATTACATATTCTTTTAAGCAATACAATAAGGTAGACATCAACCAAAACCTTATAGCAATGATTGTGGCCATTGTAAATTGTATAGTCATCAAAATATTGGTATTTATTCCATTTATGAAAATTCATATATTTGTCCAATTAGATAGAGCTCCAGAAGGAACGATATTTTCTATAGTGTTTAAAGGATATTTTCTATAGTACCGTTTCAAAAAATATAAACATAGCCAGCCAACTACAGTCGATAAACACATTTAAGACATTGGAAGACATTTTTATTTACAATTTCAAATATAGTGACAAGAATGGCTTATCAGTGACTTCTAGCTAATCGAAATAATCATAAATATTGGAGATTGGAGGTTAGAGTTGTTCTTCTGAATCCACATGTTCCATCTGAATTCAGGGTAAAGAAAAAATTTTTAAATTGAAGGATGTAAGACATTTTGGAACTTAATTAAGAAAATATTAAAGTAGAAATCCAGTTAATGCCAGGTAATTCTTGCAAATTTAATCGCGAGTAAAAAAAAAATTGCTAGTTTTAGTAGTGATCCTTCATTTGATTAGATATGAGATTGAATAATGATTGAATAACTATTACGTTTTGATTAAATGTGACTATTTATTCCATTAAATTGTATCTGTTTAAAATAAATCGAACTAACTGACCAGAATTTGTACTTAAATTAAGTTGAGCTGAATTTTATTAGTTGTCTGTACTACAACCTTCTTTTTGTACGCCCAGACATGTTTTTTGTTTAAATTGCATATACTATTTTCCTTAGAGGATTTGTTATTTTACTGGAGTTTTAAGTAGTTTATTTATTAGAAAAACAATGAAATTCCTTACCTATTTTGTTATTTTTATTAATATATTTTTTACTTATTTTTATTTTTATTAATTTACGAAGTTTGTCCGAGCCGAGAAAATGTATAACATAAAAATCAGGACATTTCGAGTAAAAAAAAAAATAATATAAGGTTAAAAAAAAAATAACGTGTTCTTTTTATCAGCTCAAAAATTGTAAGAACAACCTTGCAAAAGGTCACTTCTTCGAAGAGTTAGATATAATGTAAAATACGTAAAAGTCTTGCGATCAAAAATTCGTATAATTTTCACAATTGAATCATCTATAAAAATAATGTTAAAATCTTCTTATTAAGATAATTAAGTAACTCTTTATAAAATGTTTGACACGCACAGTAAAAATTTACTGTATCGCTTAGTATTTTTGCTTGAATAACACATAAAATTGGTTTGAAAAGCACCAGTCTGAATCTATCATAAAAATCAATTGATTAAAAAACAACGTTTTCTGTCAGAAAATTTAAAGTAATTAAAGCGTAAAAGAACAAAATTATCAATAATTGGAGGAAGAATGGCTTTTGATCCCTTCGGCCTTCATGTGGTGATATTGTTTATTATTTACTTTAAATTCAATGTAACTCGTAACTATTATTTATGTTTTTTTCGATTTTGATAAATAAAATGCTTAAAATATGTAAATTGTTAGAAAATATTGAAAATCTCTGAGGTAATCATAGAAATGTCGAGATTTTGGGCCTCGAGGCTGCTAAGACCAGGGCCTTAATAGATTTGGAACTCAGTTTCACATTCGTACAAAAGTTATGTTTTTTTGTTATTAATTCTCTTTTAGAAATGTCTGTTTAAAAAGAGGACAATGGAAAACAAGGAATACAATTGTTTTGAACTTCCTATTCTTTTGTACGCTACAAAAACAAAAACCTTTAACCGCTAGAGCTAGTGAGTTACTGTTCCAAAACATTTGAGAACTACAAGCATTGGTGAGGCCAACTGCTACTAGTACAATTGCTTAAATGCAAGGCTAAAGCCTGGAATGTTAGGGGTAGTTCTGGCAGCGGTACAAGTAAATGTTTGATAATGCTATGGACAACACCTACATTGTCCATTAATATATGGTGAAATTCTAAGGTTTTCTTGGAAATAAAATTTGGTTTTATAATTTCCAAAAACTTCCAAAACCCATATTTGCTTTCCCCTACCGCAACATATTATAAAAATTCAAGTTTTTTCTTTCCTAAAAAAACATGAATCACTGTTATGTTACAGGATGTAAAATTCTGATGGAAAACCTGATCGGTTTGAGTCTCATTTTTTTACTCTAATTTTTAGCCATGCATTAAAATTAAATGCAAGATAATAATTAAATGCACAATAGGTTAAATGGATTATTTGTCTCTAAATACTTCTTTCTCTCATTGATCCCTTTGCCAGGAATCTTTACGTAGAATTTTACCGATTTTTTTTTTTTCATTTTGCAAGTAAAATTAGATACTCTTTTTATTTGAGAATCTTTTTCTTTTTTTTTTTTTTGACAACTTATTCGTAAGAAAATTTTTACCGAATTTACTCCCTTGGCCACACCCACTACTGCTATTCCCGATGTCTGACCGGGAATAGTCAAAGGGAAATACACCACTGCTCGAAATACACCACTTAAAGATACCAAAACTTTTTGGCTTATTTTAAGATCCCTTCCCCTCACTCCCAGCTAATTGTATAATCTAACTATTTGTACTAAATGCTGTTCGTGTATATTCCAACGTAAAAGTAAAAATAGTACGAGAAGGAAATGGGTGATGTGATTTTAGGCAAAGACAATACCGGGCAAGCTATCTATCTTGAATTTACTTCCTTATTCAATTCGCTGTAAGCTACAAAAAAACAACCGAGAGCAGAACTCGTAAAGTTAGGTATATAAATGGTAGAACATTTTCATATATAAATCAACACATCTCGAGATAAGCATAATAATAACGAGAATTAACATGGTTAACAAAAAAAACAAACATAAAAATCAGAAACGCTGGGCAAGAAGGACGTTTGTAGGCTGCCCCAACATGGGCACGCTAAAATAAACCCACCAAAATATACTCTACATTTTAATACTTCATCATTGGTCAACAAATTTTATCATTTAAATGTTATGTGTTCAAAATTAATGGTATCTGGTACCTAACTGAAAATCTAGTCCGTTCAGAAGTAACAAAAGAACCTCAAAATGTTCCAGAACACCTAAGAGTTGAAGGAAGGGGCATAATCAACAGGGATATTTCATAAAAATAATTACTAGGATTTTGAATTTGAAAGTGATATTCCAAATATTAACTTGTCTTATAAGTTTTAAATCTATCAAACTTAAGAAAAAAAAATAATGTTTCAGTTTCTGATGCATCATCAAATTTTGATGATGCAGAAAGAAAATTCTATAGAAAATTTGTAGAATCATAATTATAGAAAATATAAAATTTATAGAAAAATTTTGAGTAATCTCACTGCTCTGAAGTATGTGTGGTTTTGCATGTGTCCAAAAGCTGTTAACATAAATAATTTCGCAACAATTCATATTAGCAACAAGTAGAGAGAGGTAAATACCCTTACCCTTACGTAAATACCGTTTTACCCTTAAATGATCAAGATAATTTTTAAATGTCAAAAGGGAATTGAGAGATACTACTAAATAACAGTACGGTTTAATCCTACGGATTTGATGTTCACTGACCTGAAACTCATGACAAGAAATTTTTCGAGCACCAATCTTTCGAACGACCGAAAACCATATGTTTTTTTTAAGCTTGGTACTAAATTATTCGAAACAAACGATTGATTAAGTGAAGTAACAATTAAAATCAAATTTTCAATCAATGTTGATGAATATCTCGCTTTAACAGATACCGCTGTGTTATCTGCAAACAGAATTACAAGATTAATATTTTCCTGTAAACTTCGCAAGAGATCAGTAATATGTATCAAAGTAAAATTGACTTAATACTGAACCGTGTGGGACACCAACATCTTTAGGAATATTTAAAATAGATGGATTTCCATTAACGTTTACCGCAATTTTACGTCCAAATAGATATGATTTCATTATTTCTGGTCCTTTGTCTTTTAGGCCTGGATATTCCATTTTATCAAAAATAATTTCATGGTTTAGTTTCAGATGCTTTTTTAACATCATAGAAAACAGAAGACATATAGAAATTACTATATAAATGATCGACAGTTTCTAATAAAAAAAAGCTGCATTTGCTTGTTCACTAATGCCTGCTCTAATTCCGAACTGATATTTGGTAAAAAAAAAAATTCTAAATAATTAAAAATCGTTCGTTTAAAATTGTTTTTCAATACTTTAAATAATGGTGAAAAAATTGGAATATGACGATAATTATTTTTATCAGATTTTTTTTATTATTTAACGGATTTACACGGGTCCATCTGCTAGGAAATGTACCTGAACAAATACATAAATTGAAGATATGAATAAGTGGTTCAAAAATCACACCGGCAATATTCTTTAGCAAATTTGTTGAAAGGTCAACATATCGCAGAGGATTACCATTTTTTGTATTTTTGATAATTTTTGAAATTTTACAAAGCTAATTGGGGTTAGAAATATGCTCGTACCTTTAGTGGAAGCAAAATACTGTTTGTGTAACCTATGAGGAGAAAAGTCTACTTCTGCCGAAGCAATAGGTGATCCATTACTAGTAAAATAATTACTAAACGTCTAGTCAACCTAGCAAATGATACCTAGGACGTGAGGATTTTTCATTTCTTTCAATTTTATTTTATATCAAACTCCCAGTTTTCCTGGGAGAATTTGAATTTCGAAATGATTTTTCATAAAAGAAAAAAAACACTTTCTCTAAGGAGCCTTACCAGCAGATTCTTATATTATTTAAAAGTATTATATTTATTTCTGTGGTATTCTGTTTTTCTACATTCTGATTTTCTATAAGCAATTTTCTTTCAAACAATACGTGGTAACGAACTTTAAGTAAGAAGCGACTCGGCCCAAGAGTAACCGAGGCTCTCAAAAAAGAATTTTGATAATAATTAACACATAAAAAGAATTCGCTTTTTATCCTGATTCCAAATATGTAAATTTCAATAATTTTTGTATACCCCACCAAAGCTATAAGCTTGAGGAAATCTTCCTGATTTTTGAAAAAGAATGGAAACAACTCCAAAAGTTCAAGCAATCTTAATGAAAATCACACCATTCAGCATATCAGAGAACCCTACTGTAGATGGACGCTAATGAGATGGACTCTCGGAGACAGCTTCTATTGTATTAGAGGCTTAAAGTTCTATCTACAAAAATGTGGATTTTGTTTCCAGAAAATAACACAGATGTGTTTTGTTTGTATATTTTTTTCACAGGGGAAATCATATCAAACCAATGGTCCTAGAATATGGGGAGAGGGCTCATTCGAACGGTAGTTAACAGTTCCAGTGCGCTTTTTAATTGATCGAAAAGGTTGGACTACCCATACTCCTTATTTCCCCAAAACCATTCAGTCAAAATCTTAAGATAACAATTTGGTTCAGCATAGTTGAAAAGTTCAATGACTATGTCTCTGGGGATAACATGACCTCCCACATTCCCCAAAGAAAGGATTGTAAGTTGTGCAATTAGCCTTTTTTCATATAGCTTGTGTTATTGGGAAAAATACGCAGAATTTTTCCTTGGAGGCATTTTCCAGAGTAGAAATTTTCATTCAGAGGAAATTTTTTTGAGGGAAGTTTACTGGGGGTTTGGGGGAGGAATAGCTTGGTTTGATTTGAAAAACGGTCAGAGATTAAATTAAAAAATTCGACTGAAAGCAAGGAGCAACATTAAACTTAAAACGAGCAGAAATTAGTTGGTGTATTAGGGGGGCTACCCCCTCCTTAATCCCTCGCCTTTAGGCCAAGTTGGTGTTTTTGTCACAATTCCTTAAAAATGACCTCTGAAACACGGGCCATTCAGTTTGAATGAAAATTATTTTTAAAGAACTTCAGGACTTTACGTAAAGAGCGATAGGTTGAGGAGGGTTAGTCCCCCTTATGTATGGAATAATTTGTATTCGTTTTAATTTTTAATGTTGCTACTTACTTTCAGTCGAAATAAAGCTTATTTTTTTATTTAGTAATTAATTGGTGTCATAAATACACAATTGTCAGATGCATCACTACGAATGACAGCTGTGCTAAACGAGCAGTAATGTGAAAAACATTATTCATTGTTCTGGTGATTCATTTATTAATTCATTCATTTCATCTTTCTCGTGATTATTCGTTCATTCTGGTGAGTGCATTAACAGTATGAAAATTGTTCTTTTGTTTGAGCATGTCTCCTTCTAGGGTGCCACTTTTCTATACCTTACTAGTTAATTAATGATTAGGTATTGACTAATTAGTTATAAAAAAATTAATTTAATTAATTAAGTTAAACTAATTTATCAAACAGTTCTAAAAATGGGGTGAGAATTCCTTCCACATTTCCTATACAGTCTTGACATCGCCTTTTTTTCCGGGCCCATTAAGGAGGCTCTACGTTGGAAACATTATTAATTAGTTAAAATGACGTATCAGTTATCCTGGATCGCACAAACAGACAGGGTTCAATCCCTGTAATAGTGAGCATTCTAAAAACTGTAGAGTGTTTATGTATTTTCTAAACTGGCCTCCAGACACGAGTTTCATTAAATCAATGGTAAAATCACCCATAACTAGATAGGGAGTATTAAGACTGGCTAATTTACCTGTAAAGTTTCAAAATTAATCTTGAATTCTATCTGGCTAGATGACAGGTTACGAAAAATAACTTATGAGAAATTTCTGATTGTTTGGAAAAGAGCATTGAACAACACAAGTTTCAAATAACATTTCAATATTCATTGTCAAAAATCTAGCTTTGTGCGAACTTGTATGTAATTTTTAATATGTAAACCAAGACCACATTGTTTTGTCTGCTCCGACCATCATGAAAAAATTGGTAATCTTTGACCTGAATGTTTTCAATTAAAAACTCACCTAAAAAATTTTCACATAGAACTAAAATACCCGTATCTGAAACCGATAAAATATTACCGCTGATTCATTCACCATTTCATTCATTAATTTCGCATATTCATTTCGCTAGTTCATTTTATTCAATTCATTCACCCATAGATCTAAAATATCCGTATCTGAAACCAATAAAATATTACAGTCACATCCTCTGCAGTCCTTCAGCCCCGTCAATTCCAAACCGGTATAATCCTAGTATTTTCATTTTTCATTACTGGTTCATTCAAAAATAAATATTGATTTTTTTTGGAAACCAATATACTGCAAGTATTTTCATTAGCGCTCGCTACAATGTTTTGAAAAATCGCGTGAAATAAAAGAGAATCATGCTCAAATTTCACTATTGTGTCTGTCCACTACCAAATGTTATTCCCATGTCAAGAGAAACTACTACAAGCCCCGAAAACCCAGCTAACAAAAATAAAAAGTAGCACGTTTCCCTAAAAGTAACATAGATCAAGGCCGTATCCAGGGGGTAGGGGGTTTGAACCCCCTGTGAAATGTTTATCTTACTCGTAAAAACGTAACAAAAATGGATATAAAAAAATTTTCATGTGTTTTCTTAGGTATTTTTGTGTTCCCCCCCCCCCCTGAAAAAAAATTCTTGCGTAAAACACCAAGGATAATGATCCTTGCGTAATCATTATCCTTACAAACCGCATTCCATAGGATGACATTATTTTCTAACTTAGCGGCTTCTGTCTTCTATGCAAAGTTTTTGTTTGAATTTTGCAGAAAAGAATGTAAAACTTAAGCCTGTTTCTGCTATTCGACTAGACCAGGGTCTCCAATCTTTCCAGCCTTAGGGCCATACTGATTACTCCAGTAAGTTCCAAGGGCCGAAACCATATTATTATTGTTGCCGGTGGTAAAAAGTGAAATAGTCCACTGATGAAAAAAAGTCTGAAAAAGAATGCCACGTTTGAAAAAGGCTGCAAATCGGACTAAAGTCTGCAAAAAAGCAACACTGCATATTATTTATTTTCCTGTCATTATCTGTCATTTCTCGATTAGTTGTAGAGTAAGAGCCGTGAGGAGTAACATGACCCAACATCTGGTGGACAAAAGCGGAAATTCACTTCTAGATGGCAGTAATTGGAATGTGTAAGAAGGCTAGTGGTGCAACACGTCAGTTCCTATGACACTGTTGTGAAACAAAATAGTGCGTACCTCCTTAAAACGTGTTTGTACGTGTTTAAGTTTAAGACGCCTTTGTAACAGTATTTTGATTTGAATTGTTGCTTTTGTATGTGATTTAGTAGTATGGAAAAGAAGCAAAAAATTGATAGTGAATGCAGAAAATTCAAAGAACAGTGGAACATTCAGTATTTTGTAATTGAGTCCAGTAACAGGGTGCTATGTTTGATTTGCAATGAAAAAATAGCCGTTCTCAAGGAATATAACATTAAATGTCATTGTGAAACAAAACATTTTCAAAATTACTTAAAATGTACAGGAAGTTTGCAGACAGAAAATTTAAAGCTATGAAGTGCAGATTGAAATTGCAGCAATCTTCATTTATAAAACTCAAAATTGAACAAGAGGCAGCAACTCGTGCCAGCTTTTGTTTGGCTCTTGAAATTGCAAAATTTGGAAAACCATTCACCAATGGAGAAATGATCAAAGAATGCATAATTGCAGTAGCCTAAGAAATGTGCCCCGAAAAACTACTGTCAGTATGTCAGCAAACACTGTGGCGCAAAGGGTAGAAAACATCGTTGAAAATAGGACCGTACTTTTACTTATCTTTGTGCTAAGATCTTACACCTTTTGACAAAGAACGCTTAAAAGTGAAATATTAGCACTAAAGATCTTACATTTTATAGCGTTCTTGTGGAAACGTTATGGCAGAAAGATGGCGTCTTTCATACTTTTTGCTAACATCAGTAAGCTGTAAGATCTTAGGACAAAGATGAGTTAAAAAAATGGAAATCTTTGCAGAAAGATGTGAGATCTTAGATGTAAGATCTTAGTGCAAAAGAACGGGCCTAATATATCCTCTCAACTGTTCAACAAAAATGAACACGTTGAGTGGTTTTCTTTCTCCTTGGATGAGTCAACAGATGTATCAGATACTGCTCATGTGTTGATTTATATTCGAGGAGTAGATAAAAGCTATGAAGTGCATGATGAGCTTATGCAGTATTTATGGCACAACTACTGGTACAGATATTTTAAAGGAGTTGAAATGACCAATAATCAAAAGAACCTTCAATAGAAAAACTTTTTTCAGCTTAGTGCATTAGTTTTTTTTCAGCTTAGCGCGAGATCAAACAGTTCGTGGTAACGAACTGTAAGTAAGGAGCGACCCGGCTCAATGGTAACCGAAACTCTAAAAAACGGAATTTTGGTACCAATAGATACATCAAAAGAATCAGATTTTAATTCTGATTTCAAAAATATAAGTTTCATCAAGTTTAATCTTACCCATCAAAAGTTACGCGCCTGAGAAAATTTGGCTGATTTTCGAAAAAAGGGGGAAAGACCCCCTAAAAGCTATAGAGCCTTAATGAAATTCACACCATCATATTCAGCGTATCAGATAACCCTACTGCAGAGGTTTCCAGCTCCTATCTACAAAAATGTGGAATTTTGCATTTTTTGCCAGAAGAAAGATCACGGGTGCGTGTTTATTTGTTTTTTATTTTTTTTTCCCAGGGGTAATCGTATTGACCCAGTGGTCCTAGAATATCGTAAGAGGGCTCATTGGAACGGAAATTAAAAGTTCTAGTTCCCTTTTTAAGTGACCAAAAAATGGAGGGCAACTAGGCCCCCTCCCACGCTCATTTTTTTCTCAAAGTCACCCAATTAAAATTTTGAGATAGCCATTGTGTTTAGCATAGTCGAAAATCTAATAAATATGTCTTTTGCGATGACTTAATCCCCCACAGTTCCCAGGGGAAGGGCTGCAAGTTATGAACTTTGCCCATTGCTTACATATTGTATTGGTTATTGGGAAGTATACAGACATTTTCAGGAAGAATTTTTTTCTGGTGGGGGGGAGGGGGGCTAGAGGAGGGGGTTACTCGGGAGAATCTTTCCGTGGAGGATGTTTCTTTGGGGTAAGGGACATTTCTATGAAGGGGGCGCCGGATTTCCAAGCATTATTTAAAAAACGATCAGAAATTAAATTAAAAAAAACAAGTACTTTCAACTGAAAGTAAGAAGCAACATTAGAACTTAAAATGAACAGAAATTATTACGTATATGAGGGGGTTCTCCCCCAAGTCAATACTTTGCTCTTTACGCTACAGTTTTTTTTAGTGCTTTCAAAAGAGCTATCTATTCTAATTAAACGGCCTTTGTGATTCA